>VXBL01006863.1:339465-363558 GCA_013400195.1 Aramus guarauna
GGCGCGGGTGCGGGGTGGGGTGGGGGGGGGCTGGGGGGGGGGTACACGTTTGAGAGCACACCTGACATGAGGGTCCCTGTCTGTGTTGCTCTGTCAACTGGCAATCAATGTAAGGCCATGGGGACCATGTTACGGTGTTTTCCTGCAGAGATTGTTTTCACTAGAGGTGCTTAAACTGATGTGATCCATATTTAATGGAAAGTGAGGGGTGAACCAGTTTTGGAATGTGGTAGCTTGGTAAGTCCATCAGATCCTACTGTTTCAGGGTTGCAAGTGTGTGCTCAAAATGCCCCCAAGGGAAAAGTTGTGGAAGAGTCGTGACTTGAATGTGGGAGATATTTTGTAATATTTTTTCATGGATAAGAAACGTGCTGGTTGTAAGGTTGTTAGCTTCTGTATTTTTCCCCCTCAAGTACTGTTGACAGTTTTGAGTTTGTCTTTTTCTATTTTCTGCATTACAAGAAGTACAGAAAGTGAGGAATTTTAATACATCCTGAAGATCAGTGAATTGATTTAAACAAAACTCCCATGAGGAAGGAAGCTATATTAATGCTGCTGATGTTGATTATACCAGAATTTGATAAGTGAACCTAGAACTCCCCAATGCAAAGTCTGTACATAAA
The DNA here is from genome assembly GCA_013400195.1 of Aramus guarauna. Classification (NCBI taxonomy): domain Eukaryota; kingdom Metazoa; phylum Chordata; class Aves; order Gruiformes; family Aramidae; genus Aramus; species Aramus guarauna. Next base: position 340,089 of record VXBL01006863.1, read on the forward strand.
GGAGAAAAAAAAATTAAACAAGTTTTAAATTAATTTTTATCATTGCTATGTACTTATTTTTCCCATTTTACTACACAAAATTTGTTTAAAATATACATCATCTCTAGTGGTCATCAAATTTCCTGTCTTGAGACCAGCTTAGTAAAATCCACACAGAGAAATCTTTTGCTTTCAATGGTCTTTGGTGCGCTCCTGGGCTGAAATTCAGAACATAATCTGTAAAATATATGTGATTTCAACGGAGCAGTGTTTCACTTCTCAGATTGTGCAATATGCCATCTTTTGCCAGCTTGCCATTTGTGAAATATCACTTACACGAATCTTAAATCTTAAGATTTTTGTAGGAGTTACGTGAATAAGGATCTTACAGGGGCATGATGCGTGCCAGTAAGTGTCTGTAGCATTAGGAATGTGTCCAAAAGTGATGTGTCTATGGTTGGAACCATAGCTAACATCAATTTCCAAGAGTAAGCACGTTTTCCAGCCATGACTGGACTCCATGCAGGTTCGAGACTGCCTTGGCCCATGTTCCCTTGGGTTGGGGCTGACCTGAAGTCACAATATCTGTAAGAAGTCTCTGATTTGGACAGTAAGGCACAAAAAGGTATGTAACTAACCACTGCAGGTGAGTTTAGTTTTAGCTACAAGTCAGTGACATTTTTCTTCAATAGGGCAACATATTTAAATTGTACTAAATCAAACCCCTTCTAAAAAAATAGTGAATTACTCTCCTGCATAAAAATGTTTTTTTATTTGAGATCAACAGTCTTAGAATAAAATGTACAGTACAAGAATATTAGCTAGCTTGTTGTTGCTTTTGTGAAACTTCTGTAATTACAAGGGAAACATGATGCATTACTTGGATATTTTAAAAACACTTTTAATAATTAGATATTTATACACAGTGATTTCTGTATCCCTTAGGCTTTAATTAGTTTCTCAGCTATTGCAAATTTTAATAAGATACTGAACTTGCTGAAACTTCTACTGGAAATTATTTTGTAAGTAAATGTTTGACCTTTTTTTCCCCAGAAAGTAAGAATAAGCATAAGTAGATAAAGTAAGTATGTCAGTTTTGTGACTTTGTTGTTTATTTTGCAAAATGGTAATTTGATGGAGATTTCCAGTGGGCCAAGTGGTATTTTGAAATGAATCCAAGAAATTTATTTATGACAGTCTTATGCAGCTGATAGTATACTATTGTTTTTCCTCTAGTGGGAGTTTGCATAGGAAAAATCCATCAATGAGATAGTATTCCTCTTATCACCTTTGGTTGAAACTGAGAAATCAGTCAGAAAACATTACGCATTGCTCTGTTCTTACCAGGGGAAAAAGAAAAGTTAAAATATAAACATTTTTCCCTATTCTCTTCCACAGTCACATCTGTGCTGTTCATCCCATTTTTATCTCAAATCACAAAGATATTATTTTAGATTCAGGATGAAAGGAGAAGGAAAAGGAAAAGGAAAACAACCACTCCCTAAACAAGTGTATATTCATAAAAAAAGCTTATAACATAGAGTAAAAGAAATATTTTATACCCAAATCCTACAAAAGAATCAAAGTGGTTCAAGTGTATGGAAATTGTGCTTTCTCACAAGAAGAACATATGTTAGATATGGAAAAGAAAAGCCAAAAAGGGGAATTACAAGTTTCTAAAATAGAATTAGATCAGCTAAATCATCTGTCATTTGGAAGATACCTCAAGATCACCAAAAAAGTTAAACAACTCTGTAATCTAAGTGGAAGATGCATCTAACCTTGTCTTCAGCTAAGTGTAAGTGGTTTTATGAATGGCTGTGAGTCTAATCATGTGAGTAAGATTAGAGTTAAATATTTTTTCTGAACACCATTTACTTAATAAATTGATTTTTTTAAGGATTCTTCATTCCTGCATGTCACAGATCAAAGGCTGTCTAAAAAAAATAAATGAATGCGTCTAGTTGGACCAGCATGGCAATACACATAATTGTTAAAGATGAGATATTGTAACTGGACTTCATACCACGTTTGTGATATTGCATATCAAGATATTCCCAAATTTCAGCTAAATCTGAAACCTTCTGAAGTTACAGATCATGGTGTTGCAAGACACTCTTTCAGCAAGAGAACTGATGGACATATCTGCTCTTCCTCCCATCTTCAGCACTGTTTTCTGTCTCAGTGATGTAGATTACTGAAATGATATAGGCAAAATTTAATTTTTACAAAAATAGGTTTATCATTAACCTGAATTAATTCAGTGATTTAGTTAACACTGGCCCATAAAAATACATACATTAAGATCAGTAAAAGAGTCAACTTAGTAGAGCAGCACTGAAATTGTCTTCTCTAGGCAAGAATTTGACAGTCTATTTTCATTGTCATCTCTCTCCTTTTTCCCCTCCTCTCTGTGTCCAGCATTTTTGTCCTTTCTTAAATAGTTTTCCTCAGATGCATCACCAGCTTGTCTGATGGGCTCAGTTACGTACTGTGGTGGTTCCATTGTGGGCTGGCTGAAACCAGCTGTGTCTGGCATGGGGCAACCCCTGGACTCTTCTCACAGAAGCCACCCCTGCAGTTTCCCCCCACCAAAACTGGGCCACGCACACCCACTACAGGCACTCACTAAGTTAATGACTATACATTTATGATCAGTAATTCTTCCAGGAAATGTTCTGGACCAATAGTTTTCATTTGTAACTGACTACTGAGAAGTTTTAGACAAAGGTGTAGGTGTTTGAATCCTCAAATATCCAAGATATATAGGAAGATATTTAATCGTTAGACTTGTTTCACCTTTGATGTAGGATTGATCCAACTTGAGCAATTAAAATTTTAAGCATCTAGTTTCAACCACTTAAGCTCCTCAGGTTATCCACCCAGCCCTCCCTAAGAGAGCCTTTGAGGGTATCTACTGACTTGAGCAATATGAAAATTCTACTGAAGATTAGCTACCTTAGCATGTGGCTACTTTTAGGACAAATAAATTCCTTCCTCCTTCCCTTATGCTAAAATATATTTTGCAAATTAAATCCTGTCCTCTTTATAAAGCTCTTTTTCCCCTATTCTCTCAGAATAAGAAAATGTGTGTGAGAGACCATAAATATTACTTTGTGCTTTTGATCACTGTTGGCAATTAATTAATAACTGCAGGAATTTATGTGAAGGCCCATTTGAAGTTGAGCAATAAATGCATTACTGACTATACTGTACTATCAGAACGGAGTATCTTCATGTGCTCTTGAGTGCATCATTTATCAATACGTTCATTAAGAGGTGTCTATTCAAAATGTAATCATTATGGCTTAAACTGGTCTTCACAGTTGTCACTGAAGCCACCAGAATGAAATTGCATTATTGTTTTTCCAAATATAAATCTGTGATAAATTTTACTATATTTGGGTTGGGTTTGGTTTGGTTTTTGCTTTGTTGGGTGTTTTTTCCCCCCTGTATCTGTAAGGTGGCAAATAACTAAAGCTCTTACCTAATTTTGTTTCAAAGTAGTGTAGTCTTTCTCTGTTTCATTACTAATTCTTCTGCATGTAAATTTCTTATCTTTTATTCATCACAAATAACTTTCTCACATTTACAACTTTGTAATTGGTCATAAAGTAATATATACAGGTAAATTTGAAACTGACACACAAGAAAAGCAGTGTATTTAAAAACTACTGAATATCTAGCATCTGCCTTCTCATCAATATTTGGTCTGCTTCTTTGCACATTATTATGTATTTTGTTCATGGCATACAAAGTGATATAGAGATTAAAGCTTGACATTCAAATAATCAAGAGAAATGTATCTTGTTAAGCAACCTTCCTAGAAAAATAATTATTTTTAAAGAAAATAATTAATTGTGCACATAAAGCCTAAAGTCTGAATCAAAACTCATTCACATTCTGTTTTCCTGTAAAGCAAAACCTGTAAAGAAAATCTCTTTGATTTGTTGGCTTTGACAAAAATATGAAGCCACAAATAGTGCTGAAATTTCTTACGTGATCCATGGGAGCCATGTATAATTTATTGACATTCTTTTCATTCTTTTTGCAGTACATAATTAGTTCTTGTCAGAATCATTAATCAGGATTCTGGTTTAATTTCTGTATGTATTTTTTCACTTATATATACACTCTACAGAGTCGAAATCAAATTACTCATGCACCAGTTGAGATTTTCAACTTTATTAAGACTTCCCAGAGGGAAAAAAAAATAATAATAAAAAAAATAAAAAAATTACCGTTCATTGTAGATGGCGCACAATTAGAATACTATTCATTTCTTGTGATTTCATCTAAGTTATGCATATTGCCTAAACTAGATTCTATAGTCAGATGGGAAAGACAAGTACCTCCAGAGACTTATTCAATTCATTTTAGTTAATCATCTGAAATACCTGGTACAAAACCCTTTTTGTCATGACTTTCTTTCCAGATGCACTTAGATTTACACCTTATTCTCAAGTATCTGACAATGTCTGCCAAAGAGGCACTGTCAAGAAGCAGGTCAACTTGGGTTTATTACTAACATTTTATTTAAAAATGTTTTAATTATAACATGAAAAGGGTTTTTTCTGGTTGTTGGTGTTATTTTTTCTGAAAGAACAATATTCTTAATTAAATGTTAAATAAGTTATTGATTGCCTCTACTCTCTGAAAAGCCAAAAAAAAAAAAAACAAAAACCAAAAAAACCCCCCAAAACCAAGAAACCCAAACCCCAAACACACACACACACAAAAGAACAACAGCAAAAAAACCCAGGAAAAGTCACAGATTTTTTTTTCTCACAAATAGTCAGGTGATCCTTCAATAAAAACTTTGGACATGGGGAGGAAGAATTAGAAAACTTAGTTTCTTCATTCCATCATCCAAAGACTTGTATATAGTTTGCCATATCTAGGAAGTATTTATCAAAATTATTTTCAAAGATCACAAGGAACAGAATCTTCCTAAACAATTTATTGCATTATTTACCAGTCTTCACATTTAGAGTTTTCATCCCCCAGCGCCTATCATAAATTTTTGTATCTTCAATTGAAGCCCATTTTAATGAACTACTTTATGCAAGCAGTTTAAAATAAGTACTCTGAACTGAATACATAGTATAGTTTTTCACTTAATGGCTTCTGGGAATGTCATTATTTCCCCCTCATGCCATTGAGGTGGATAGCATAAAAGTTTTTCTGTGGGTTGACTAGACAGAACACATTCCTCTCATTCTCCTTCTTAATACAACTTGGCATTCCTCCATATTTTATATTTTTAATTCATTAAGCTCAATAAAAATATTTAAATTAAATATCTGCCATAGATATTAAAATCCAAATCCTTTCTTCATAGCTCAAAGAAATGTTTCTAGTTTGCTTAGCTTTTTTATCTTGACAGAAATATATTAAACATTTTACCAGGCTTATTTTTGTTAGCATTTGGCACTGTTGAATTAGTATAGCAGAGAAAAGAGAAAAACACACATGAAGAGATGAGAAAGAAGAGAAGTGAATAAACACAACTAAATTATTCTCCTGTCAGTGGAAGGCAACAAAAATATGAAGTGCCAGGCGCAATCCATTATGCCAGCTTTTGCACATGTTTCTTTTTTGCAAGCAATATGTAATTTTTAAAGCGCTTCAAAAATTTTTTTTTTGCCCCCTGTTTGATTTTAATACTGCTTACCTAAAGGCTGGATAAGGAATGTTTTTTCTCTCAAGCTTTTTTTTTTTTTTCCTTTTTTTTTTTTTTTACCCTGTTTCATACCATACAAACCCAATACCTTTCCGATAATTTTGTATGAGAAAAAGCCTAGCTAGTGAGATACAGATTCAAGGTCCTGTGCTCAAATTCTTCAGACCAATGCTCAAAGTAAGACATTACTGGTGACTTCACATATCTTCCTTTCTTTAATAAGAAGTTTCCTTCAAAAACAAAGTATGACATTTTTTCTGAAAGTATAACTGAAATATAATGAATAAAATTAATATTAAGAATAAAATTAATATTAAGAATAAAATTAATATTAAGAATAAAATTAATATTAAGAATAAAATGATTCTTCAAAAATTTTAGTCAAGTGGATTTGGAGTTTTGTTTGGGTTTTGTTCAGTTGGTTGGGGTATTTTTCTTTCTATTAAAATTTGTGCCTATTTGTAATTTATGAACATTTAGTCACTTTATCTTCATGTCAGTTTTTAGAAACTGGTAGGAAAAACCACATAAGCTTCAATACAGTGAGGTACTTATTTTGGAGAAAACATGCTATGGGGAAAAGTCCCACTATCACTTGTAATATGTGTTTAAAGTTAAGAATAACCTATAACTTTTTTCTAAAGAAAATTATTAGTTGTACTCATCTGGCACTTTTTAAGAGTGTCAAAACAGATTAGGCAACCTCTAAAGCATAAAGAGATGCCTGTATCATATCACGATCTTGTAAGAGAGCTGCATCTGGGACAATCATGAACTTTTTCACCGCGGTAAAAACAGTTAATTCCAGGCCCCTTATGGGACTGGAAAAGGTGTTTCAAGTCATTTATGCAGTCTTTCATTTTGCAAACTCAGTTACATAGTAAGTCTAAAAAAAAGTCTATTCATCCTTGTTCCCTCCCTCCCTCCCACATACATGATAACTTGTTCTGAAGAAAGTTTGTCACCACCAGGGAAACACGTCAGAGGGTTTCATTTATTTAATCTGAAACAAAATCTCTTCTAAAGAAACAGAAACATTTTCCCAAAAGTTAGAAGTCTTTTATTCCTTCCATTCTCCCTTGCAGTCTTTTTCCCCATTGTGGTGGGTTAACCTTGGCCAGTTGCCAGGCTCACACACCCAGTCTCACTCCTGCTCCTCAACAAGATGGGAGGAGTAGATGATAAAGCTCATGAGTCTCATAAAGACAGGGAGATCACTTACCGATTACCATTACAGGTGAAACAGACTCCACTTAGAAAAAAGGAATTAATTTATTGCCAATTAAAATAGAGTTGGCTGGTGAGAAACAAAGACAAAACCAAAAATACCTTCTTGCCACCCCACCACTTTTTCCCAGGATCAACTTCTTCATTCCTGAGTTCTCTATCTCTTCCCCTTGCTTCCCAAGCAGCAGAGGGATGGTGGGTTATTGTCAGTATGTAACAGTTCCTCTCTACCACTCCTTCCTTCTCATACTTTTCTCCTGCTTCAGTGTGAGTCCTTCCCACAGACTGCAGTCTTTCAGAACAAGCCTGCTCCAGCATGGGTCCTATGCATGGACTGCAGTTCCTGTCAGTAGAACATGCTCCAGAGCAGGCCCTCCATCGGCTGCAGTGTGGATATTAGCTCTGGTGTGGTACTCTCCGTGCGCTACAGAGAAATATCTACTCCAGTGCCTGGAGCACCTTCGTCCCTTTCCTTCTTCTCTCACAGAGCTGTTTATATTTTCTTTTTTTTTTTTTTTTTTTTTTTTTGGGGGGTTGGGTGGTTGGGGGTATTTTNTTGGGGGGTGTGTGTGTGTGCAGGTATTATTTTGGTTGGTTGGTTGGTTTGTTCGTTTTACTCCTAACACTGCCAGCATTTTTCCCTTTCTTAAATACATTATCACAGGAGTGCCACCAGCTTGGCTGATGGGCTCAGCTGTGTCCTGTGGTAGGTCCATTGGAGCCAGCTGGAACCATCTTCATCTGGCATTGGGCAGCCCCTGGCCTTTTCTCAGAGAACCCACCCCAGCAGCTCTCCTCAGCTACTAAAACCTTGCCACATAAACCAAATACATCAAAATATTGTCAAATAATTTATATCACTCAAGAAAGTACTCTCTATCTAATGGCAAACCTATAATGGAGCAGTGTTCAGTGCTAGGAAACAGTGTATTTAGAAAAGATAATCTTCACTTTCAATATTGACCACTCGCCACAGGGCCTTACCCCAACCCCACATCCACTAAAGATCACTGAAGAGAAACAGAAGAGGACTCAGTGTAGCTTGTCCTATAAAACCTCTGGAAGAATATATCCATTTGTATTGAAGAGAAAGGAAATCAAGGTGATACAGGTGCAGGTCATACACACCATTCACATATTTAGAAGAAACTCAAGCTTTGAATTTGTAAAATTGAAAGGTTCTTCAGAACTTGCAATAGTATGCTAAATAAATTCTACTGATTCATTAGACAAAATAAAATTACGTTGTTTTTTTTTAAACACACCTGATGACTTCAGACATACTTATGAAGAGAATGCTTTACATGATATGACATAATTAATAATCTAGTAAAGGCACAGAGAGATCTCATTTAATCAGTTAATTTGAAAAATATGTGAGATCATAGAAATAACTGAAATTCTTATATACCATTTTGTTGTCACACTTCCTGTGGTACATTCTCTTCGTCTGCATCAGTCACAGGTCACAAACTCTTAGTATGTATAGGACTACATTTGTCTTTATAAATGTAAAATCTGTATTTGAACATAAAGTAACAACCCCTTGATACTTCCCTGTAATTCTTTGCTCTTTTCAGACCTTACATTCTGGTCACCTAGCAAATACACTGGGCATTTTTGTGCTACTGCTGAGCAAAGCATACTTTCTTACATATCTGACTTGCTTTTCAAGTTTCACTATTAGTAGTCTGGATCTAAATAACTATGCTACACACTGAGTCATTGCTCTTCCTTAAATATTAGGTCTGGCAGCCTTGTGTTTTGCAAAATATAATTTCTCAAGAAAGGAAACATGACAGAAATGCTTAAGGTCCGCAACCAAAATTTCTTCACTATTAGGTAAATGCTTTACCTTCGAGAGAAGAAAATTGTTGTAATTGGTTTTCTTTCTGAGGTAACAAATAATGTAATTGTACTAATTGAATTAGAATATAATGGAATCCTCATTTCAATATATTTTTTTTACAGATTTTTAGAAGACTTACAAATTCTGTCAGATAGAGGACTGAATTAAGCATGCAGAATGTTCTCCAAATTTAGAGGTAGGGTCAAATCTGTCTTATATATTACTCTGAGGAACTTATCCTCATTAAAATGGTCAATACAGTCAGGTATCCCAATACTCAGTAAAATACCTAATACATTCAAAAAAAGGTAGGTGATTATTTCTTTTTTAATTTTGATTATTAATATTACTCTATATGACGATTCAATCCACTTAGCTCATGCATCTAAAATAAGGAAATGTTGGCAGCTTTTATGGTGTCCTTGTTCACAGTATGGAGAATTTAACCACCTTAGAATATCGTTTTGCTCTATGCCAAAAATTTAGCAGATAATTACCTCAGCTGGGCAAACCAACCATAGCCTAATTACAAAACTGAGATAGACTGTTCTTTTGCTAGCTTTTGTAGGAAAGATCTTTTGACTTTAATTCCATATAACATTGTGAATCTGATTATTGATCAGCAAACAGAGCAACTCTTGACACTCTGTGTAAACTTGTTATAGACACAATTTCATGCACCTAGCATTAACTACATTTTGAGTATAACTTCCTAATTCATATCTCTGTATTGCATAAGGTACTCTAAATTTAGACAGAACAATGCTTTTACATGTATCACAAAAAGTAAGCCCAAAGAATGAATAAAGAATCATAGAATCATAGAATGTTTTGGGTTGGAAGGGACCTTTAAAGGTCATCTTGTCCAACCACCCTACAAGGAGCAGGGACATCTTCAACTAGATCAGGTTATTCACTCTCATCCAATGTGACCTTGAATGTTTCCGGGGATGGGGCATCCAACGCCTCTCTGGGCAACTTGTTCCAGTGTTTCACTACTCTCATTGTAAAAAAATTTCTTCTTTATATCTAGTCTGAATCTACCCTCTTTTAGTTTAAAACCATTAGTGCTTGTCCTAATGCTATGGGCCCTGCTAAAATGTCTATCTCCATCTTTCTTATAATCCCCCTTTAAGTACTGAAAGTCCATGATAAGGTCTCCCTGGAGCCTTCCTGCTCCAGGATGAACAACCCCAACTGTCTCAGCCTTTCCTCACAGGAGGATGATTAAAGTATGTGCTAGCACACTGTGTATAGATGACGACTCTAACAGATGGAAGCTGCCAAAGGAAAAAGTCTCTAGATATTTTGAACACATACTCTGATTGTTGATATAAGTTAAAGCCTGTGTCAATGCGTCTTTCTGTTTTCTTCTCACTTTCAAATGGATCAATAGATAGACAGGTAGATGATAGACAGACAGACAAGACAACTATTATATGTAGATATCTCTTCTTTTGCTGTCATCTGTATCTTAAACACTGTCAAACTAAGTTCTAATTTCTTATACCTGATTGGTTAGAAGAAAAAAAGTTTAAAAGCAAGCCCTACTTGATAGAAAAGAAAAGACTTGAGGAATATTAGAAAAGAGTTTTACACTTCTTTATAGAATGAGATGTATCATTTTCAATAGCACACAGTGCAGTCATACAAACGCTTGAAAAGTATAAACTTTCTTATAATGATCAGTGAGAAAAAGAGAAATACCTTCCATTAAAAAGATACTGCTATTCCAGAACAAGGTTGATCATCTTTCTCAGATACAAGACATTCTGTCAAAACCTTCCTATTTCTACTGTAAAGTTTTCAAAACTCTTTGTGTTTTTATTCATGTTGCTATTTAAAACCTCTTCATTCTTTAGTTAAAGGATGATCTGTTACTGGATAGCAGTGAAAAAGAACATATAAACACCAGCTATAAGGGTGATATTTTATATTTTTTTCTTACCTTGGATTAATTTGGCATGCACAACTACTGTGCCCTTTGGAAGAACTGCAAGTATTATACATCTAACTTACCCTTTTATAATGGAGAACATTATTGTGCTTACTAAGACAACATTCTCATTTGTATCCTGAAACAACAGATAGCTGACAAAGCATCAGCAAAACTAGGGAATGATAAAATTATAAAAGAAAGACAATTACACCTGGCAAGACATGAAAGGAAATACAAAATCACAAAAGAAGTAAGGATGGGAGGAGCCACTGGAGTTCATATAGGACTACAGGAAAAGGTTTTTAGTACAAGCTAAATGTAAGTGAATTTAATGATACTGTAAAAAATAATAAATTACATATTTATTCAGGAACTTATTCAGAATTAGTTCAGAAATTGATTAATAGGAGTGCTTATTTTGAAACACAAATGAGTTATGTATCTCTGCGTATTTTGAAATACCACTCTTTACAAAAGAAATGGATAAGTACAAAGAGAATAAGATGGAAAATTGTTCTATATGATTTTCTGAGGGCTGGAAGACCCCAAACTAAAGGATCAAGAGGTGAAGGTATTCCATCTTGTAAAAAGATTATCATAAAGAAGAAAAGACTCAGTCTTTTCTGTCCACTGGAAACCAACAAGAAAATCACTTGTTATGCAGCACAGAAGATTAATGTGTGAGAACTCTCTCACCCTACTTCCTCAGCTGTAGAGGCAATTGAAATATTGAGATAGGCAAAGGACTAAAACCTTATCTTTCACTGATGTTTTCACGTTTCATAGAGTATTTCACTGCTGGTTTAAAAAAAAAAAAAAAGAAAAAAAGAAAAAATATAGTTATCCAGGTATATTTGATTCTGATCTATATTTATGTATGAATAAAAGTTCACTTACAAAGTTAATACTTCTATCATCCTATTGTCCTCTTGAACTTAGAAACAAATTTTATGAACTAGGATTAAGAAATTCAGTATTGGCATTTATAAATACAAGAACTTACTGTTAGATTTAATTCCCTGAACTTCAGCTGTCTAACAGGTAGTATTTTATGATTTAGAGAATTACCTAAGATTTCTTGAGAGTAACTGAAAAGAAAGAAACTATGTTAATATGGGTTGAATCAGCTTCTGGGGTGATCTTTTTCTCTCCACTATCTAAAGTTAACTGAGTTGACTTCCATGCTATTAAAATATAAAATATATCGGAGTTCTTACTATCTTTTCAAAATAATGTATTTACTTCTTATACAGAAAATCAGTTTTGATGTTTATATCATTCTTGTTGCCTAAGAAGTAAAAACTGTGAATTATTTTAGGTTATATTTAGAAAGATGTACACACTTTCTTTACATGAATAATCAGTGGTTTAATAGCTACCTAATAGAATCAAGGACTAGCTCTCTTTTTGATTAATACAGGCCATGTCAACAGGTGTGTTCTCTCTACTTTTTCCAATCTGCCCATAAACTCTTAAGGTGACCACTTATTGAGGTTAAGCAGCCACCCATAGTTTACTGCTTGCTGTGTGCTTGAGTTTTTTCTTTCTGAGCAGGATTATATTATAGAGTGAATGGAAGGCAAAGTAATTATAAAAATAGAGTTGTACCACTTCTCAGACATTTTAAACTGGTTATGGTTACTGATATGGTTAGACATATCTTGGTTTGGGTTTGATCACAGGATCCTGCTTTTCAGTAGATCCATTGATAATCTGTACCCTAAAATAAGACTGCAGCAATAGCGACATATTTTCTGTGTTTTCTTTATACTTTAAATTAAAATAATTGTCCTGCGATAGGTTCTAAAAAGAAAATTGACTTTTTTTATTTAAGTATATATATATTTTTTTTTACTCCAGTAAGAAAATGGTAGGTTTATATCCACTTAATTGTATGTAACTACATTTAGTCTACATGCCCACTTATGTTACATAGTCTTTTCTTTTCTTTTTTTTTTTTTCACTTGAAAGCACACTGTTAAAAGCAGTGTTATTTTAGTTTCTTTTACTGTTTTGATGTGAAGTAGTTCTCTTAATCAGACATAAGAGCAATGTCTCTAAGAAATGTTTTATTCCTAATATCCTCAATTTCCCAAGAAAATGAAAAGACATAGAGAATGCTCTGATTGCATATGATTATCTCCATTCATTTGAAAAGATTGTTTGATATTGTTTGTTTTCTAAATGTTTGTTGGAAACTTAATGATGGTAGGAGCTATTACAGAATTTATATCTGTAAATCTTATATGAAGAAATGATCTACTGTGACTGTAGATCTTTATTCAAGTTGAGTAAAACATTCTGCATAACTGCCAGCTACTGAATTGGTAGTTCAGTCAAGACTATTCTAGATATCCATATTCTATGTTAAAATTTTGTCTCAGCCAATGTCCTCAAGCAAGTAACAGAAGACAGAATTGGGAGATAAGATTAAATAACCATATTTTATACAGAGGAAAACATGTTCATTCTTGTTTACTCTTACTTTCACCCTCCCTAAAAAATTACCTCTAGACGTTGGGCAACTAAATTACTAAGTACCGTTAAATCAAAGGCACACTTTCTTCATTTACACTAGTTTGTTTATGAAACAAATTGTTTCCACTTATTTAAGGTTGTTGTTACATTACTTGGATAAAGCAAAACATACTCAAAATCCTGTCTATAATATCAAAGAGTGAAAATTCTGTTAACAGAGGACATATGATGGCCAGTTGGACCGAAGGGACCTACAGACTGAGAAGTTACCTCTCACACAGCAAAAGGATTTCATAGCATGACTTGTACCATAACATACTTTATGGAGTGATGTGACAGAAAAAAACTCCACAAGTTTTTGTTTTCTATCTAATGTGAATGACCTTCATATGCCACAGGTTTCAGACAGAGACATTATTTTCTTTTTATTTTTACACTCAAAATTTGGTTATGGGCAAATACAGATATTTGATTATGAGCAAATACAAAGCTAAGAATTCATAGTTAATACAATTAGTGACTTGATAGTTGAGTCATCCAGGCTTCTACCATCTATGAACAAACAAGAGTCCAATCAGGCCAAAGCAAGCCTGGGCATCTTCTGAGACCCAGTGCTCTAAGTCACTGCATAGCTTTTTACTAGTAATGTGAAATGTGATATTTATTCAGTTATACCTTTTGATGCTATTTGATATTTATGTCTAAGCTGATTTGATCCTTTCTGATAAGAAGGGAAATGTTTAGACCTAGACAGTGAGAGTATGGGGGTTTTTCTGGGAAAATTATTAATGCTGCTAATCATAATAATAATATTTTTATACTTGGTGATATAAGGACCTGAAGGCCTCTCACTTTCAGTCTATCAGCTGGAATCCAGACACATTTACTAAAAAGACTTACAAATCACCTACATAAAATAAGAGTGCCCCAAGCTCCATCAATACTTCAGTCTCTGTTACTATTTCAGTGGAAACTCCATGTTTTAAAAAGAAATATAGACTGAATATTTCTCATGATTTTGAATAATCTAGAGTATACAGAGAAGTTTTATGGAGCTTAAATGACCTGCCCACATTCTCCAGAGCTGTCAGATGGGTAGTTTTCACAAATGCAAAATTTCACCAAAGGGGAAAAAGTAAGAAAGCAAGCAAAAAAGCAGGAATTTCTCTTGTGTTTTGCAACATACTGCTGAAGAAGCAAGAAAATATGTTATATATTGTGAAACAAAACACAACAGGCACATTTTTTACTGCAGATGTTGGGTTTTTTTGTTGTTGGCTTTGTTATTTTTATTTTGGCTATAAATTCTGTAGACAAAATTATTCATAAATAGGAGAAAAGTATCTTGTATTATATTAGATGCATATATTTCTAATTAGTAAACAATGTGAGACACATGAAAAATTACAAATTACAGGAATGCACTGAGTTATAAATATATATATATTCACTTTTCATCACTTGAGGAAACACCTACGTGAATATGATGCGATTCAGGTTGTTTTTAAAAGTCTTGCAGATGACAGCTAAAAGTAAGTTACTCATGAGTCACTGAGTAAGCCAGACTGTAATTGTTCGTGCCTGAAATTGTAAAACAACCTACCTAGATCTTTTAGTAATTAACTTGTAGTTGCTTGCCTAGTAAGGTAGGTTGCTTACTTACCTAGTAGCTAACTTGATGATCACAACAACACAGGGTCAAGTTAACAGGCTTTTAAGGTGATTTCTCTAAATTTTGATGAAACTATGACAAGGACACAGATATTTTAAAACCAATGTGCACTAATATTGAGAAAATTATCCCCTTTCTGCAGCTTTCTCAATCAATTTGAAACTCTATTCTATATAAATGATTTAAATACCTAAAGGAAGTGGACGGGAAGATTTAAGGCAACTAAATTTAAACTTATGATGCCATCAATTCAAACTCAGCTGTCACTTAAAATGAGAGATGGGAAAGATTCAGATGTGTTATCAGCTTCGTGCCCTAAGAATCACAGAAGGATCATCTGGTCCAACCTTTTCTTGGCAAAAGCTTCGTCTAGATAAAAGCACTGACAAGATGGCCCCGCACATCATCCAGCTGAATCTTAAAAGTGTCAAATGTTGAGGAATCCACCACTTCCCTGGGGAGATTATTCCAGAGGCTGATTGTTTTCATTGTGAAAAAATTTCCTCTCGAGTCCAATCGGAATCTCCCCAGGAGTACCTTGCACCCATTAACCCATATTTTTTCCATGTGATTCCTGGTAAAAAGAGAGTCTCCATCTTCTTTGTAGCCACCCTTTAAGTACTGGAACATGGTGATGAGGTCTTCCCTAAGTCTTCTTTTTTCAAGGCTGAAACAAACCCAATTCTCTCAGCCTTTCCTCATATGGCAGGCTTCCCAGTCCTTTGATCATCCTAGTGACCCTTCTCTGGACACTTTCCAGCCTGTCAACAGCATTTTTGCACAGTGGGGACCAAAACTGAACACAGAATTTCAAGTGTGGCTTGACAGGCTCTGAGTAGAGTGGGATAATGACTTCTTTATTCCTGCTGCTGATGCCCTTGTTGAAGCAACCCCGCATCCTGTTGGCTTTCTTTGCCACTGCAGCACACTGTTGTTCACTCATATTGAGCTTGTTTGCCACCAGGACCCCCATGTCCCTTTCCACAGAGCTGCTCTCCAGCCAGGTGGATCCCAGCCTGTCCTGCACTCCTGGATTATGTTTTCCCAGGTGCAAGTACTTCCATTTGTCTGTGTTGAGCGTCATAAGGTTCTTGTTAGCCCACTCTTACAGCCTATCTAGGTCTTCCTCCAGGGTGGTTCTCCCTTCCAAAGCTTCTGCTTTCCCACTCAGTTTGGTATCATTGGCAAACTTCATCAAGGTGAACTTGATCCCATCATCCAGATCACTTATGAAGATATTAGACAGCATTGGGCCCAATATTGGTCCCTGTGGGAGCCCACTTGTGACAGGTTGCCAGTTCGAAAAATTTACCACCACCCTCTGGGTGCGGCCTGTCAGCCAGTTACCCATCCACCACACAGACCATTTGTCTAGACCTTAAGGTGTCAATTTCTCAAGGAAGAGGCTGTGGGGAACTGTACTGAAAGCCTTGGAGAAATCCAGGTAGAGAATATCCACTGGTCACCCTACATCAACTGAGCAGGTTACTTTGTCATAGAAGGAGGTCAGTAGCAGATGCCTACTGTAAGATCCCCCTTGGAGACAACCTCTCTGATCTTGACCCAGAGGCATTTGATAGGACTTCCACAATCACCCTGGTTGATTTCTGTACAGTCAAGGTTCTCCTTATCACAGAGTGCAACTCCTCCACCTCTTCTTTCCTGTCTGTCTTTATGAAACAGCCTATAGCCATCCATCACAATCCTCCAGCCATGGGAGTTGTCCAACCATGTTTCAGTTACTCCTATGAAATCATAATTTTCTGACTGGGCGTGGAGCTCCAGTTCCTCCTATTTCTTCCCCAGGCTGCGTGCATTGATATACATATACCTGAAGTGGTCGGTCTTTTGGTTCATATCTTGGGAGGCAGCTAAGGAACTTTTGTCATTGCTATGCTTGGCCTGGCTTATTCCCCAGTTGTTTGTAGTGACATGAGCATTGCCACTTTGGACCGCACCCCTGAGCCCTTCAGTTTAAAGCCTGACTCATCAAGTTGGCCAGCCTGCTGCCAAAGATTACCTTGCCTCTTCTAGACATGTGGACGAGGCAGCACATACAAGAGAAACAAATATAGGAAAAGGGTACTAATATTGCAGAACATGTTACAAAGAACATGCAGATAAATTGCAGTTTACATAGCTTGATGAAAAGCAGCATAAAATTTTTACACAAATAAATAACATCATGAAGGTGCAGAAACCGAAATAGGCTATCTCAATCTAATGACAATTTTAAAAAGATCCCATTAAATTTTGAAAGTTCTTAATTTTATTAATAGTGGGAAGTCTGCATGCATAATTGAACAATAAGCAACAACATAGTGTGTCAGTATGCCTACTGCATGACAGTATCTGCAAAATAATGGATGTTTTTCCTCCAGTTAGATCTCCACAACCAAAATTCACACTGAGCTGAATTTTGCAATTCAATGGCATTTGTTACAATCAAAATAGTGACATAGTTAAAGTTTTGAGAATGGCAGGGGTCACCCAAAACTTACAGCAGGGTTGCACACACAGTTGGAAGTTAAATCAAATCACACGTACAGACATGCAGACAAACAATCCTAAATCAAATTGTGCACAGACAGGCAAATAGTTCTGAACTAAATTTCACATACACATACAGAGGTTAACCTATGATTACAATTTCCCTTATTGCGAGTTTCATGAATTACTCACTTGTAAGTGCCAGCATTCATCAACGGATGGTCAATGAACCTCACAAAATCAGGCCTTTGAGTCCTCATGAAGTCATTGATGGACAATCTTTCAACCCTGTGCAATCTACCCTGAGAGACATCCCAGCTCAGGCAGAGATATTGGGTCACACAGCCTGCTGCAGTCCTGGAGAGCTCAAAAGGTCTCACTTTTGGATCTTTATAGGATATCAAGATGATCCACCACACAGAATGTATCTGCTTGGGGGATCTTGTCAATTGGGAAACCAAGTAAAAAGAAGGAAACCAGAAAAAATATACGGAGATAGAGACCTGACAAAATATACATGGAGACAATGACAAGAAATAAACCTAACCAGTCACAGTAAGTGATGACCTATCAAGAAATTACAGGCGCCACTTCCAAGAAGATCAATCTGGACTTTGTAATTAATAAGGTTGTAAACCAGGAGGACCCCAGACTGGAAGGGGTACAAACACATTAGAAGACATGTAGGGAAAGGGGAAGCAGGAAGAAACAAAGAGGGGATAGACAGAAAAGTGTACAAAGGGGCTGGTCACATGTAAAACAGGTATCATCAGCAAACTTGCTAATGGTGCATTCAACTCTTGCATCCAGATCATTGATAAATATACTAGGACTGGACCTAGGACTGAGCCCTGAGGAACACCGCTGGTCACCAGTCACCAGTCACCAGCCAGATGTAACCCCATCTTCAACAACCCTTGAAGCCCTGCTCTTCAGCCAGTTCTTCACCCAGTGTGCTGTGAACCTGCTCATCCCACAGTTGGACAACTTGTCTAGAAGGATGCTGTAAGGGACAATATCAAAAACCTTACTAAAATCCAGAAAAACTACATCCACTGCCTTCCCATCATCCACAAGGTGGGTGACTTTATCATAGAAGGATATCAAATTAGTTAAACAGGACTTTCTCTTGGTGAACCTCTGTTGACTGTACCTGATGATTGTATTATTCTTAAATGCCTTTCAGTAGTACCCAGTATAATCTTTGTATTTTTTCCAGGAACTGCAGGTTAGACTGACAGGTCTGCAGTTCCCTGGGTCTTCCCTCACACCCTTCCCGTAAATTGGAATAACATTGGCTAGCTTCCAGTCAGCAGGGACCTCCCCAGAATCCCAAGACCTTGGGTAGATGATCGAGAGGGGTCCTGCTATAACATCCACCAGCTCCTTCAGCACTCAGCTGTGCCTTGCAGCGTATTCTTTTCGGAGCCAGTTGAAACCACCTGTGTCCAGCATGGGACAGGCCCTTGTCTCTTCTCACAGAGGTCACCCCTGCAGTCCCTCCACTAACAACATCTTGACACCTACACCCAATATAGTACCTATCTATTTTGATTACGTGTTTAACACAGACCTCAGAATCATGGAATTCACCTTTAAGTACATAGCTGTTGTTTGAGCTAAAGCATCTATCTCAGTCAAAAAGTGAGTCTGGATTTATACTTCAAGTAATGGAGAAACTAGTATACTTTAGTTTTTTGTCCTTTCTAAGTAGCTGTATTGAGCAGTGTTCTAGTTGGATAGAAGGGTAAAATGTGCTGTCCACCAAAGTAATGGACATAATCATTTACAGAAAGTAAATCTGCATGAATTCTTACTTGTTAACATCTGTCATTCTTGTAAATAAAACATGGGAGGGGGGGAGGGCATGTTTGTTTGTTTTTCTCCATTTACATGAACATTGAGACTATATGAGATTTGGTTTCATTTTTTGAATAAAAATATGAAAACAAAAGTTTCTAAGATCATGAGCTTGAAGATTATGACTTTTAACAGTGGTCTTTTCAAATACTCAGGTGATATTTAAGACATTTAAGTAATCAATACAATTTTATAAAGCATTCTGGGATCATCCACTTCTCCAAATCGTGTCCTTTAGAGTGTATGATCTTGGAATTCATCTATCAAGGATGAACAGCAAATAGTTGTACTTCATTTCACCTGTTTTTCTGGTTGTGTATCACCACAAGTGCACACAAAATTCATCTTCAACAAACCTATGCTAATGACAGGTTTATGTTCTTAATAATAAAGCAACATTTACACATATATTTATAAACATGCTCCACTTCAACCATGTTAAATCAAAATTAGTCTTCAGTCCTTGCAAAATGTTTGTGTTTTTGTTTTTGTTTTTTTTTTTTGTTCCAAAGAGGATTAAAAGTTGATGGGTATACATTTTCCCATTTGTGTAAAGTACAAATTGGTTTATTCAGAGAAGACAGTACATTATGGTACTTCTTATAATTAATTCAATGTTTCATTTTAAGTGGTTCAAATTAGTTTGTACACATTTTATTTTAAAACAGTACAAATATAAACTGCATTTTAGTATTGTAGACTATTGCCTCAGAAATGTTAAGGTTCTTATCTGATATCCTATTATTTTTGAGGACAAGACTTACTGCCCAAGCACCTGGTGCCGGTATACACTGCACATGGACTGCAAAAGCGAAAACATGGGAAGTAATCCTGTGGCACTGTCAGATCTTGGAGGCTTATGAAACAAATTTTCCATGCATACACTTTAAAAAGAGAGTAGGGGTGGGGGAGAGAAAGGGAAGTCAGTCTCATGTTGAAATTGTCTGAAACATTGGATTGACAGGCTAAGGCCAATTACATGAGATTCAACAAAGCTAAGTACTGGGTCTTGCACTTGAGGCACAACAACCCCATGCAACAGCATAGGCTTGGGCCATTCTTCCCCGAGCAGCCCTGCAGAAAAGGATCTGGGGGTATTTGTCAATAGCTGGCTAAATATGAAGCAGCAGTGCACCCAGGTGGCCAAGAAGGCCAACATCATCCTGGCTTGTATCAGGAATAGTGTTGCCAGCAGGACTAGGGAAGTGATTGTCCCCCTGTACTTGGAGCTGGTGAGGCCACAGCTCTAGTCCTGTGTTCAGGGTTGGGCCCCTCACTACAAGAAGGACACTGAGGTGCTGGAGCATGTCCAAAGAAGGGCAACAAAGCTGGTGAAGGGTCTAGAACACAAGTCCTATGAGGAGAGGCTGAGGGAACTGGGGTTGTTTAGCCTGGAGAAAAGAAGGTTGAAGGGAGACCTTACTGTTCTCTACAGCTACCTGAAAGGAGGTTGTAGCCAGGTGGGTGTTGGTCTCTTCTCCCAAGTAACAAGTGACAAGACAAGAGGAAATGGCCTCAAGTTGTGCTGGGGAGGTTGAGATTGGATGTTAGGAAAAATTTCTTCACTGAAAGGGAAGAAATTGAAACAGGCTGCCCAGGGAAGTGGTGGAGTTGCCTTCCCTGGAGGTATTTAAAAGATGCATAGATGTGGCGTTTAGGGAAGTGGCTTAGTGGGTGGACTTGGCAGTGGTGGGTTAGTCATTGAACTTGATGATCTTAAAGGTCTTTTCCAACCAAAATGGTTCTATGATTTTATGATTCTATGTTGGGTCAAATGAGAAAAGCTTAATTATTTCATTACATGTTAAATAATTGTCAAATGAAATATTTCTTTTACTTGAGTAATTTGTAAACATTTAGCAAAATAATAAAAAAAAACCCCAAAACCCCAAACCCAAACAATTCTACAAGCTACACTTTCAGTTGAAAAAGTATTCTAATGGCTTTAAATTAGATTACCAATTTCTTTGAAAGTGATTTTCAGTTGTATACACCTTTCTAAGGTTGCAATTTTTGCTGTTAAATACATATTTTTCACTGCTAAAGCAGAAAAGAAAATAGAAGTTTCATGCAATCATAAAAGGTAGAAAAATCATTCTACAAGATGACTTTTGTTCCTTCTATTACACAACTGCAAGCATACTTAAGACAGAATAGAAAAAAAGCAGGAAAGCTGTTAATGTAGTTCATGGCTCTTTGCCATAATTGAAATATTTCTTCCTTTCATAAGCAGTTTCTAGCCCTTTGTCATGGTTTAATCCCAGCCAGTAACTAAGCATCATGCAGCCACTTGCTCACTCCTCCCCACAAGGGAATGGGGAGGAGAATGGAAAAAACTCATGGGTTGAGATAAAGACAGTTAATAGGATAACAAAGGAGAATAACAACAACGATAACACTAATAACAATTATAATAATAACAACAACAATAATATAAGTGATGGACAAATGCAATTGCTCACCACATACAGAGGAAAAAAACCAAACAACTCGTTTCCCAGTCTGTTTCCGAGCCACAAATCTGCCTCCCTGCTAGCTTCCCCAGTTGTATCCGGACCATGATGCTCTATGGTAGGGAATTTCCCTTTGGCCAGTCTGGGTCAGCTGTCCTGGCCATGCTCTCCCAGCTTCTTGGGTGCCCCTCACCTTCTTGTCAGACCAGTATGAGAAGCTGAAAAGTCCTTGACTACTAGGCAACAATTAAATATTAATGTGTTATCAACATTATTATCATCCTAAATCCAAAACACAGCACTATACCAGCTACTAGAAAGAAAATTAACTCTATCTCAGCCAAAACCAGGACAGCTTTCACAGTAGACTACTATTTCATAGAAGCAATTATAGAGGCCCAGGTAAGTACTGAGACTGAAAAAAAGATATTCATACATAAACCCTAAAATTCATATAATTACTAAAAATTACTGGTCAAAAATTTAAGGTGTCATTACTGTACATTATGTAAAGAGTCATTACATTCTGAGTTTATAAAGATTTTTTTTTTAGATAAATTAATTGCTCAGTATATTAATAGAATGGCTTTTGATTTCCTGAACAGGGAATTCAGAAAAGGGCTTTTATGCTAAATACTTGTTTATTTTCAAATTAAATAGCTCTGATATGCAAATGTAATTCCAAAAAGTGCAAAACAGCTACCTGCAACACAGTCCCACATATTTGATATGATCACTTCCTTGTCTGAGTCATAGAGAAGCTGAGGTGAGGTGCCATGCTGGACCTTGTTTTCACCAAAAAGGAGGGATTGGTGGGGAATGTCAAGTTCAAGGGCAGCCTTGGCAGCGAGGAGGACACACAGCAAGCTCACTACCCTGAACATCAGAAAAGCAGACTTGGACCTCTTCAGGGACCTGCTAGATAAAACACCATGGGACAAAGCCCTGGAAGGAAAAGGGGCTCAAGATAGCTGGCTAGTATTCAAGGATAACTTCCTCTAAACTCAGGAATGATGATGCATCTCAACAAAGAGGAAGTCAGGCAAAACCACTCAGAGGTCTGCACGGATGAACAAGGATCTCCTGGGCAAACTCCAACACAAAGGGAAGCCTACAGAGGGTGGAAGCAAGGGCAGGTAGCCTGGGAGGGATACAGAGAAACTGTCCAAGCAGCCATGGATTAGGTTAGGAAAGCTAAAGCCCTGATAGAATCAAATCTGGCCAGGCACATCAAGGACCACAAGAAAAAAACTTCTATCTCTATACTAGTGATAAAAGGAAGATGAGGGAAAATGACAGCCATCTTTGGAAGGAAACAGGAGACCTGGTTACCCAGGATATGGAGAAGGCTGAGGTTCTCAACAACTTCTTTGCCTCAGTCTTCACTGGCAAATGCTCTAGCCACACTGTCCAGGTAACAGAAGGCAAAGGCAGGGACTGGGAGAATGCAGAACCACCCAGGAGAAGATCAGGTTCAAGACCGTCTAAGGAACCTGAAGGTGCACAAGTCCAAGTCCATGGGACCTGTTGAGATGCATCCGCAGGTCCTGAGAGAACTGGTGGATGATGTTGCTAAGCCACTCTCAGTCATGAAGTTCCCACTGACTGGAAAAGGGGAAACATAACCCCAATTTTTTAAAAAGGGAAAAAAGAAAGACCTGGTGAACTACAGGCTGGTCAGTCTCACCTCTGTGCCTGGCAAGATCATGGTGCAGACTCTCCTGGAGACTATGCTCAGGCACATGGAAAATAAGGAGGTGATTGGTGACAGCCAATATGGCTTCACTAAGGGCAAATCGTGCCTAACAAATTTGGTGGCCTTCTACAATGGAGTTACAGC
>VXBL01006863.1:363770-382398 GCA_013400195.1 Aramus guarauna
CGTGGTCAGCAGGTCAAGGGAGGTGATTCTGCCCCTCTGCTCTGCTCTGGTGAGACCCCACCTGGAGTACTGCATCCAGCCATGGGGGACCCCAGTACAAGAAGGGACATGCAGCTGTTGGAGCAAGTCCGGAGGAGGGCCACAAAGATGATCAGAGGGCTGGAGAACCTCTCCTATGAAGACAAGTTGAGAGAGCTGGGGTTGTTCAGCCTGGAGAAGAGAATTCCCCAGGGAGAAATTATAGCAGCCTTCCAGTACCTGAAGAGGGCCTGTAGGAAAGCTGGACAGAGACTGTTTATCAGGGAGTGTAGTGATGGGACAAGGGGTAATGAGTTTAAACTAAAAGAGGTTAGATTTAGATGAGATATAAGGAAGAAATTCTTTACTGTGAGGCTGATGAGGCCCTGGAACAGGTTTCCCAGAGAGGTTGTGGATGCCCCCTCCCTGGAAGTGTTCAAGGCCAGGTTGGATGGGGCTTTGGGCAACCTGGTCTAGTGGAGGGTGTCCCTGCCCATGGCAGGGGGGTTGGAACTGGATGATCTTTAGGGTCCTTTCCAACCCAAACCATTCTATGATTCTATTATATTTATTAGTGGAATTGTAAGAAACATACCACAGCAAGTTTTAGAAAAGCAACATCACATGACAGGCTAATATTTGTGTAGTACAATCTTAAAGTCTCTTTTTGCAATTTAAATTACCTTCAGTGGAATGTTAAAATTGCTTGAACTTATTTCCTCTTTGATATAATAATGAATAAAGATTCATCTATGCCAGATGCTTTATGCTGACATTCTATCTTCTAGTTCAAAGGAAAAAGGCTTGAAATTATTTTCCTGAAAATGTTTTAAATAAGAGCTGCCAACCTATTTCTAGACATCAACATGTCAATTGTATATTTTTTATTCAATCTACATCAATAAATCACAGGGGCAGATACAGACAACTGCTTGTTTGAGCATATCCTAACACTCTGCAACTTCTGCATGTCTCCTCAGTGAAAATGAAATCTAATCTGTATTGTACAAAGTGATGAAGCTTTTTTAAAAACAGCACTAAATAAGGATTTAGCTTTGCCCGAAAAATATGATTACATCTATTGTGAATATACAAAAATGAACTGTTATAATTTACGGAAGTTAAATTTCTTATGAGATGATATATACTTAGTTTCTTTATGTATGGCTTCAGAATAGGAATGAAACACCTGACAATAACAAGGTAGGTGTGTTTGTTTTTCTTTTTTTAATTTACCACTAGATTTAAAGATGCATATTTTATCAATTTGCTCTGTATATTGCATTAAAATAGGAATTCCAGAAATATTCTAGAAATATATCTAGGAATACATTTTGAATAAAATTGTAATCAGTGTAAGATCTGAAGTTTAATATTAAAAGGAAAAAAAAAAAGCCTTCTGATTGACTTTTGCAAAACAAACTTTTGGAAAACAAACATCTGATTAGAATCTTACTAATATTGCTCTTTATTGATTCAGGTTGAATTACATTTGAACTATTGGCATCTGACTCAGCTATCATCTTTAGTACATTCATAGCTTCTAGCTTGGAAGCATAGAAGCTAGCTAGGTCAGAAGTGTTTATCAACACTTTATTCAAAATTTAGTGAAAAAAAGTGTTGCTTTTTCATGTTTTGAATTTTTTAGGCTCTTGGTTTAGCCTTTTAGGCTGCTTTTAAGCTCTTAGGCTGCTGCTAGCAAGCGTATCAGCTCCAGTAATGCACTGGCTAAGAAAGCCAAATGCAATGCAAACACACAGAGAAGACTATGTAAAAATAACACTTAGGTTAAATTTACAAAAGTCAGGAAAACCGCAGGAGAAAACTACTTCAGTAGGAATTGAAATGTTGAAGCACCTGTAGGCTAAGACATGCCTTCCACTGACTATAATGACAGTAATCAGCATAAAACACTTGAGATACACATTACTGGATTTTACTTTTTTTGGCTTTGACACTAATTCTTAAATAAATTACCATTCTGTCCTCAATGTTAAAATAACTGCTCTGGTTCAAGTTATGCTGCAATTAATTCTGTCTCAGGTTGACTTCTGTTGTGGCTAGGCAACCCTCTGGTCTACACATAACAGTATTCTGTGTATTGATTTCTGAATTTCTCAATGGACAAAGGAAGAATATATTATGCATTGGTCCACTTGTCTAGCAAATATGGGCCAGCCGGAAGGCAAATGAAATCAGGTATAGCACAAAGGATGATAGTTACTATTTTCTCTCACTCTTCTTTGCTTTTTCGGTTGTTTTCCTTTTTCTTCCTTACCCCCTCCCCTTCTCAGAGCAGTTGCAGACATTTGGAATAAGGTTGGAGAACAGTCATGTCTGAAGCACGGAAAGGATGAGGATCATTTTGCATAATTTAAGTCATCTAAAAGCTGGAGTTCTAGTGTAAATTAGTCATACCATCCTTCCATGCAACCAATGAAGAATTGCTGGCACCTTTGAAGGTGAGTCATTCCACCTTTTCAGGTGCTTATCTTCATACTAGATGAATTACCTTCCTAAGCTGCATGTTTCTTTTACATCCTAAGATATTTCTGCTCCAACTTCTTTTTCCTTTCAAAAGCATTTCTTTTTAGAGCATGTAAGGCCTAGCTAAGCAAAGAACTTCAGAACTTCCTGAAGTCTAAGTATTTGAATATTGTTAATATTTTTAGTGATTTTACTTATATATACTTTTGTGCGCTACTTGGTTAAAGGTAAAATAGATTAGGTAATCTGTTTAGTTTGATTATTCAAGTTTATTAGAGATGCTATGTTCTATTTCATATTGATATAGAATAATAAACTTTTTTTTATTTCAGCAAAAATCATATGAAACAATGGAAGACAAATCCAGTAAGAAATGAGCAGGCTCTGCAAAGAAAGAATTTACTTTTGTACTGAGGACAATGTGTACCTCTCAAAATTTAGCTTCATATTTTCAGTAATAGTCACAGAATATGGTTACAGTTCTAAGGATTCACCTGTTCTTTTATGAATGCCCACAAATAAAATTTTTCTCAAACAATTATGAAATGGTTCGTTATAGAAATGGAAATTCAGTAAATAACAAAACCAAAAAAATAATGTAATGTTTTTGGCATATTAGACATGAATGCTTTAAAGACAAAATAGGTAAGTTCTGCTTTACATCTTTATCAATGATCTGCATGAGAAATTGAATGCACCTTCAATCAGTTTGTAGGTGACACCAAGTTGGGTGGGAGTGTTGATCTGCTGGGGGGTAGGAAGGGTCTACAGAGGGATCTGGACAGGCTGGATCAATGGTCCAAGGCCAACTGTATGAGGTTCAACAAGGCTCAGTGCTGGGTCCTGCATTTGGGTCACAACAACCCCATGCAATGCCACAGGCTTGGGGAAGAGTGGCTGGAAAGCTGCCCAGGGGAAAAGGACCTGGGGTGTTGGTCACCAGCCGGCTGAATATGAGCCAGCAGTGTGCCCAGGTGGCCAAGAAGGCCAACAGCATCCTGGCTCATATCAGCAGTAGTGTGGCCAGCAGGACGAGGGAAGTGATTGTCCCCTTGTACTCAGCACTGGTGAGGCCGCACCTCAAGTCCTGTGTTAAATTTTTGGGCCCTTCACTACAAGAAGGATATTGAGATCCTGGAGTGTGTCCAAAAAACAACAACAAAGTTGGTAAAAGAGGAGCTTTTCCTCTTATTGCTCCTTTTATGAGGAACGGCTGAGGGAACTGGGGTTGTTTAGCCTGGAGAAGAGAAGGCTGAGGAGACACCTTATCGCTCCCTACAACTACCTGAATGGAGGTTGCAGGCAGGTGGGGGCTGGTCTCTTTTCCCAAGTAACAAGTGACAAGACAAGAGGAAATGGCCTCAAGTTGTGCTGGGGAGGTTGAGATTGGATGTTAGGAAAAATTTCTTCACTGAAAGGGTTGTCAAGCACTGGAACAGGCTGCACAGGGAAGTAGTGGAGTCACCATCCCCAGTGTTATTTAAAAGATGTGTGCCTAGGAGTGCTTAGGGACATATTTTAGTGGTTGGACTTGATGATCTTAAAGGTCTTTTCCAACCAAAATTATTGTACGATTCAATGATTCTATGACAAATTAATCCAGAGTCAGTTTTGAAATGTGTTATTAATTTAGGTGCTGATAAACTGTTTAAAGTATTATAATAGGAAATAGCATTTATATGCATAAAAGGAACAAATCTTTAACCAGAATAAACTTCTTATGCAATCAGCTAGACCAGTTCTTGATTTGTTAGTGTCTTCCTGAGGCCAGGGCTTTGCATTATGCTTTTTAAATTTCCTAAGAGTCCTTTCAGTCTATTACTTCAGCCTGCCTATGTGTGTTCCCCTTCCCCACCCTGTTTAGAGTCATCTGTAAATTTTATGATCAAGTACTCCATTGCCCCTTCCTTCCATTGCCTAATTAATAAAGACCTTAAGCAGGATAGTTCCTGGGATGGACCCCTGAAGTATTACTCTTGTCACAAGTGTTTGGGTAAAGTACAACCTATTAACCACTACCCTCTGAGCTTGAGCATCCCACCATTTTTTTCTAGCCATGTGTTTGTTCAGACCATCCAGACAGCAACATCCTCACTTATTGTGGAAGACAATGTCAAAAACTTTCCTAAAGTTGAGGTAACTGCCCTTCACTCCTTTCCCATCACTCACAAACTTATTATTTTATCATAGAAGGTAGCAGTCAAGTTCATTAAGAATTATTTACCCTTGGAAAATGCTGACTGCTCCCAATCACTTTTTTTTTTTCATATACTGCAAGTGTATCTATTACCATTCATCTCAAAAGTCTGGGATTTAACTCCAGATTTAGATACTAATTGAAGGAGTCTAGTGTAGCTCTACTTGTGTTTAATATTTATCAATCTGTGTCAGCTAAAGAGCTTGTGTATTTTTTAGTGTAGTTGATGAAATAATGACATAATTTTCAACTGCTAACCCAGGCCTGTACTACTTTGTGCTGCATTATTATTTTAGTGGCAGAGATAGTTCATTGTACACAAAATAACCATGAGCTATTTAAAAAATATTAATGACAGGGATTATGCCTTATAATTATACAAAACTAAGCAATGCTAAAATTAGGTAATAAGTACCTGGTCATCAGAAAATTGCTGTTACAGCTAAACAAGCTAAAATAGACGTCTAAGCATGCGAAGACAAGTTCAGACAAAGCAAGTCTGTCAGTCTGACTCCTATGTTGTTAACTTAGTACAGAGTCTGTGGTCTGTTGCTCGCAATGGCAGTACTATACTTGCAGGACTCTAAGGCTACATGGGTTCAGTCCCCTCAAGTAGCAGCTTATTTAGAAAGCATACTGCCTTGCTTGAAATGTGTATTCTTAAGAGTACAGGAGCTGCATAGACTTAGATAGAGAATAGCATTGTTAGAAGGTCAAACTTATGTTTCCTAGACTCAAATAGAAGGTACTTGCCTCCATGAGGCGAAAAAGAAAAGAAAATGGATATAACATTACTCACCTGAGGCAAAAGTGTTGAATAAATTTCTAAATAATGAGAGGTAGGTAAGCTTGTGCAGACTTGCCCATATAAAGGAACATATATAAAAAGCAATTTCACAGAACAAGAACTCCTTACCAAATTCTCATTGTGGAAATCCAGGTAAGAACTCTAAAAATACAACTAGTTCAACAGAACAGAAGGAACTATAAGGTATAGCTGTAGATGGTTATTCAGCTCCAGATATTTTACAGTCATAAGTCATATTTTTACAGAAGAGATCTTTAAGTACCTAAGGTGGGAAAAGCCCAAACCTGCAGGAAGATTTCTTCATTAAAAAGAGTAGAACTACTGTTCTAAAAAGGATAAACTGAATATATTTCTTAGGTCAATGAGCAAGAATGAAATAGTGATCCTGCCACAAAAATACTGACTTTTTTCCTTTCAGGTGTAAGGATAATATGGATAGTATGATAATAATATGATAATAACAACAACAACAACAATAATATGATAATGATAATGATAATATGATAATAAGGATAATATGATACCTTAGGGATGACAGATGGTTTCAGTGAGCTCACAGAATAGCACTCTCAAATGATTTCTGTCCCACAAGCAAAGGAAGCTGGTAAGTGGGAGATTTTGGAAACAAGACTGAGATTAAGGAACTATTTTAAGGTTGATCAATTAGAATTGTGGAAAATTAGTTTGGAAACTTTGGACAAGACTGAAAAAGCAAAAGGGAGTAAAAGTGATTTCCTATGGAGAAAAGAATGGAAGTATCACTGGCTGTGACAGTTGTAACATGAAAATATCTTTATTTCAGTATGGATCATTCTTTACTACATAGAGAACACCTGAGGCAATATATGATATCTCCTAAAACTGAATAAATCATATTTCAGAATAGAATGACTTGGATTAGAATGACATCTTGGATTTCCTATGCTTACAGAACTAAATTATTTTAGGATTGTTTTATTATAGATGGCTCTTTCCTAACACAAAATTTTTTGTCTGTCATAGGATAAAGCTATACCATACTTAACTTTGACAGATAATAAGGAATTGATTGTAGAACTAGGAATGAGTTTTAGCTTAGGTTTATGTGATCATAAATTTATTGCATTGCTTATATACATATACTGAATGAGATCATGAATGAATGATGTAAAGAATGACGTCCAAAATCCATCATCAAGGAAAAGGCATATTAACTTAAAAATGTAGCCTAGGTTACAAATGGAGTCAAGGGATTTTACTGTATAGCAAAGCAATAGAAGAGGGAAGAAATTTAAAAGACAGACTTTCTAATGAAAAACTAAATAAATGAGGAAGATATAAGCTGAGGTATAAAACAAGCAGAAGTAAAAAAAAAAAAAAAACACCAAAAACAAAAAAACAAAGTTCATATAAAATACTTAAGAACAAAAGGGTCCATTTACAGACAGAAGTAGTAGACCTATCAAGTTTAACAGATTTATTTATTTATTTATTTTCTGACAGTACTGATTTCTGACTTTGGGAGAAAGATAATCGATGCATTGATACCATAGTGTATCCTTTCAATAAAAACCTCACACAGCTTCTAAACATAAATTTTAGTCACATATACTTTAATATCAGAATATTTTAAACCTTCCCAAAAAGAGTTTTTATTCTGCAAGATATATGGGCCATTAATGTTTATTTTACATTTTTCTTAGCATACAACCATGATGTAGAGCAAGTATTTTGCTAGTATTTTAAGAATAAATAGGATATGCTCTGTAATCACAAGATTCTTAATCTTGCAAAATTTCAGGCAAAATATGGAACAACTTATATGACACTGAAGGAATAAAGTATTGTTTAAATTAACATAAATAATGCTAGTTATTCCAGGAATTTAACGGATTTTTATGGCAACTATAGATGTCAAGACAACATGATGTTTTCTTTTGATGAGGCCACAACTTTACTTGATAAAAATTAAATAAGTTGGAATACTACATTTAATTTCTGAAAGGCATTTCATTTGGTCTTGTTTAGTATTTTGATTAAGAAATCAGAGCAAAAAAACTAACGTGTTGTGACATCTACAAATTAGTGATAAAAGTGAATAATTGACCAGTTTAAGAAGCAACTGTAAAAGGTTAAATAACTGCCTATCACAGATCTCTGGGAATCCAGTACTATAGTACTTATCAATTTTCAGAGATTAAATGTAAAATAGTAATTCTGAAATTAAGTGAAGATTGGAAAAGGGAGAACTTCTTAAAAAAATCATTAATAATTATCAATTATTTTAAAATATCAGCTATGCATTTTTTTTATTCTCTGTTTTCTTTCAGATAAAAATGCAATACAATAAAATCCTTGTTGGCATAAAAGGGTGTCTCTTTATTGACTTCCACCAAGTTTTCTCTTGGGAATGTATTTACCTGTATGGTCATATTAGTTAGGGCTTTATATGAAGATTTTATGTATAAGTACATTAATAGACTTTAAATACCCAGCTTCATTATTTGGTACCCTATCAACAAAAATGTTACAAAATGTATCTGAATCATATACTTTATATATGGTATAAAAGAGATATGCTGCATTCTTATATTTTTTTTAAAATTATTTTAAAAATTTCTTTATTGTTTAGGTTTTTTGTGGGTTTGTTTTTACTCCATCAGATACCATTTCTCTATAGATGTGCAAATGAAGCACATATTGATTTTTATTATTATTATTAATTTTTTTTTCCAGCTACTGGATGATATATCTATGAGAACAAAATGTGGAACAGAGCTGATCAAATAGATATATCAGATCAAATCCCCTTCTATCTCCTCCGGATATATTCGATCCAACCTTAGGTTATGGTTTCATTTGTTTCCATTATTGTTAAATAAAGAAGCTTCTAATTGTGCTTGTAACTTTCAGGTACCTTGCATACCCTTCATCACCATAAATTAGTTTTTTTTATTAAAGACGTGCTTACTGGATCACCCTATTTGCAGCACAACACATATTAGTAGATTGTTGATGAAAAAGGACTATTGCAGGCCACACATTACAGAAAGCAGCAGAGTCAGGTAAGAAAAAAAGATACAAATTGTTGTCAATAATAATAATTACCATGACCTGGAACTATTTGAGATAATAACTCAGGAACTCAACCAGGCAGATCTCAGGCTTCCTTGATATTGAGGTAGTATATGCTTACACAACATCCAACAATCATAAAATTAAGTAGGAACAGTGTATTGAAAATCTATTTCAGGCAAGATGTTTCTTTTAAATAATTAGCATTTGGAAATTCATAAGTTTAAGTTTCAGTTATGCCAGAAGTAACATCAACATTTATTCAAACATATTTTTAGAACAAGTTCCAGGAAAGACAAATTTGTGTTTTAATTTATTCTGATTATAAAGAACTTGCGTTAAAATATTTTGCATGCATACAGTAGCTCATCTGGTACCACATTATAAATGATAAAAATACAGACCACCAGTTAGTATTGCCTTCTGGAGTAAAAAGCAGAAACTAGAAGAGAATAAATTTGTTTAGATTTCTGATACAATATTATGATTACTGGGAAATTTACCCTTGCAATTCTTTTTTAAAATATAGCAATATATAGCTTTGATTGTGACAGACATTAGAAATATAGAAGAAAAATATATAATAGCTGGACACAAATTTAAATTACTTTCCTCTCTATTTATCTTCATAGATGTTATTGTTCTCATATCTTTCAGTTCATGTATGTGCTGGTTTTGAGTGGGATAGAGTGAATTTTCTTCATAGTAGCTAGTATAGGGCTGTGTTTTGGACTTGTGCTGAAAACAGTGTTGATAATATAGAGATGTTTTAGTTACTGCTGAGCAGTGCTTACACAGAGCCAAGGCCTTTTCTGCTTCTCACATCACCCCACCAGTGAGCAGGCTGGGGGTGCACAAGGAGTTGGAAGGGGACACAGCCAGGACAGCTGACCCCAGCTGACCAAAGGGATATTCCATACCGTATGATGTCATTAGCATATAAGGGGCTGGGGGAAGAAGAAGTAAGGGAAGGACATTTGGAGTGATGGTGTTTGTCTTCCCAAGTAACCGTTACGCGTGATGGAGCCCTGCTTTCCTGGAGATGGCCGAACACCTGCCCGCCCATGGGAAGTGGTGAATTAATTCCTTGCTTTCCTTTACTCGTGTGCATGGCTTTTGCTTTCCCTATTAAACTGTCTTTATCTCAACCTACGAGTTTTCTCACTTTTACTTTTCCAGTTCTCTCCCCCATCCCATCAGGGAGAAGTCAGTGAGAGGCTGCGTGGTGCTTGGTTGCCAGTTGGGCTTAAACCATGACAATGTACCAGTACTCTTCTTCTGAGTCCATGTGTCATTCACTAGTTTTTGTTTAACAGTTCTGACAAGATAGCTCAAATCATTAATTCCATTTTAACATTCATTCACATAGTTCATTTTATTTATTGCAATCCCACCATAAAGCCTGAGAAATCCATTGGAAGTCTCTAATATTATTTTAAAAGTAATGATTCCAAAGTTCTTCTTTAATTAGCAGATGATTGTGACTTTTAATATGTGGCCTGGATAGATTTTATTCATGAAAGACTTATATGTGTTACAAAAGGGCTCAGATAGGATGATTGCAGTGCTCTCTTTCATACATTCATATACATATGTGCATTCATATTTTAGAAAATGATATGTCATGCTTGCTTGTCAGTGACAGATAGATTAGATGCCTGCTAAAACTTTGTGCAAAGTAATTTAAAATCAACACTGACATAGTGGCCAAGGAATGTAGAACAATTTTTCCTATGCCAACAGGACCCTTTGACTTACACTTGCAGCTGAGAGTGCTTAGAGACTAGGACAGCATCTGGGGATTCATATGAAAAAAAAAAAAATTCTCTTGGCCATGCCATTTTCTATGCAAATTGTCTGCATGTTTCTTACTGAGGGCCTAGGAAGCTCAGCTCAGGTTTAGAGCCACCAATTCATTCTCCCACATAGGTATAGCCCTCTAATTTTTCATAGGACAAGATTTGTTCAGCTGGGACTGTGCAAAGACTTTGCCAAAAAATTCAGCCCTCAATTTCATCTTTATAATTATCTAGGGTAGGTTTTTCTCACTGTACGTTTTGACGGCATTCTCATCTCATCAGTCTACTGAGTTTGATTTCACTAAATACACAAAGAGCTAGTGTTCTTAGTTTCCTAGCTAAATATAATTTTGTGTAAGCAATGAAAACAAATTCAAACATTAAACATTGCAATTTGGACTAGAGTTAGACACCTCCCAACCCTAGGGATATTTTTCATCTCTGTCTTATTTCCTGGTAAATATAATTTCTGTCTTTCAGATTATAAAATGCATAATTGGATCAAAATTAAACAAATCAGATATACATATGGGATATTTGTCTTGTTCTGTGAAATCCTAAAAAAAAAAAAATTTAAAAAAATTAACAATTCTAGAGGACTACACCATTTGAAAAATAATCAATTCAGGCAAAGAATTTCTGTTATTCAATGCATAAGATGAGGATAAAACACGGGTTATTTCCTCTTATGCCTTAGATTTCCCATCTGGTTTACTAAAAAAAGATAAATAGGTGGAGAAAAGGGAAATACTAGGATTGTGTTCAGCTGTCTCTCTTACATGGTGTATCTGTATCAGATACAGAGTCACTGTTGCCTCAGACCTTCAGGCAGGACTGAGGACAAAACTCAAAATACCTTCCCTCACCCCCGCTTCTTCCAGGCTCAACTTCACTCCTTCATTCCTAACACTGATACCCCCAGAGTGGCATGGGGATGATAGGGAATGGGAGGCTGCAGTCAGTACGTTACAACTCCTGTCCACCATGCCTTTCTCCTCACACAATTCGCCTGCTCCAGTGTGGGACCTTCCCACAAGCTGCAGTTTTTCAAGAACTGCTCCAGTATGGGTCCTTCCCATTGACTGCAGTCCTTCAGGAACAGACTGTTCCAGTGTGAGCCCCTCACAGGCCACAGTTTCTCACAGGCCTTCCTGTGTGGAATCTCCACAGGTTGAAGCTTCCAACAGGACACATCCACCTGCTGTGATGTGGGAACCTCTATGGGCTGCAGTGTGTATATCTGCTTTGACATGGTTGTTTCCACAGGCTGCAGGGGGACAAACTGCTTCATGATGGTTTTCTCCATGGGTTACAGGGGAATCTTTGCTCTGGCACCTGGTGTACCTCCTCCTTCTCCTCCTTCTCTCACCTTGGTGTCCGTAGGACGCTTTTTTGTGTCTGCATCACATATTTTTTCACACTCCTCTCTTTCACATCTCTTCTGCCATGTTTTTTATCCTTTCTCAAATATGTTATCACAGAGGTGCCACTATAATAGCTGATGGGTTCAGGTGGGGCCTGAGGTGGGTCTGTTTTGGAGCTAACTGAGACTAACTCTGTCCATCTGTCCGCAATTATAAGTTGGGAGAGCAGTGGCTGGAGACAAACCCTGGAGAAAGAGATCTAGGTGTGCTGGTTGATAGCTAGCTCAATACAAGTCAGCAGTGTGCCCTGGCACACTGTGGGATGAGTGGGTTCATGGTGTGCTGGGTGAAGAAATGGACAAAAGGGCAGGGGTCCAAGGGCTGTAGTGAATGGGGCTCAATATGGCTGGTAATTGGTCACTAGCAGTATTCCTCAGGGTTCGACTCTAGGCCCAGTTCTATTCAGTATTATTTATCAATGATCTGGATACAAGAGTTGAATGCACCATTAGCAAGTTTGCTGATGATACCAAACTGGGAGGTGCTGTTGACACTTTTGAGGGACAGGAGGTCTTGCAGAGAGATCTAGACAGATCGGAGCATTGGGCAATGATTAATGGTATGAAATTTAACAAGTCCAAATGCAGGATTCTGTACTTGGGATGAAGTAACACTGGGCACAAGTATGAATTGGCAGAGAAGTGGCTGGAGAGCAGCCCTGCAGAAAGGGATCTGGGGGTGCTGGTNAGTGTGCCCTGGCACACTGTGGGATGAGTGGGTTCATGGTGTGCTGGGTGAAGAAATGGACAAAAGGGCAGGGGTCCAAGGGCTGTAGTGAATGGGGCTCAATATGGCTGGTAATTGGTCACTAGCAGTATTCCTCAGGGTTCGACTCTAGGCCCAGTTCTATTCAGTATTATTTATCAATGATCTGGATACAAGAGTTGAATGCACCATTAGCAAGTTTGCTGATGATACCAAACTGGGAGGTGCTGTTGACACTTTTGAGGGACAGGAGGTCTTGCAGAGAGATCTAGACAGATCGGAGCATTGGGCAATGATTAATGGCATGAAATTTAACAAGTCCAAATGCAGGATTCTGCACCTGGGATGGAGTAACACTGGGCACAAGTATGAATTGGCAGAGAAGTGGCTGGAGAGCAGCCCTGCAGAAAGGGATCTGGGGGTGCTGGTTGGCAGCAGCTCAACATGAGCCAGCAGCGTGCCCTGGCAGCCAAGAGGGCAAACCCCATCCTGGGGGGCATCAAACACGGCGTAACCAGCTGCTCAAGAGAGGTGATTGTCCCGCTGTACTCAGCCTTGGTGCGGCCTCACCTGGAGTGCTGCGTGCAGTTCTGGGACCCACAGTCTAAGAAGGATGTGAAGGTCCTTGAATGCGTCTGGAGGAGACCAATAAAGCTGGTGACAGGGCTGGAAGGCATGTCCTGTGAGGAGCAACTGAGGACTTTAGGCTTGTGTAGTTTGGAGAAAAGGAGGCTGAGGGGTAACCCCGTTGCCAGGGGAGGTCCAGACTGGACATGAGGAAGCATTCTTTACCAAGAGGGTTGTCAAACTTTGGAACAAGCTTCCTAGGGAGGTGGTCAATGCCCCAACCCTGTCAGTGTTTAAGAAGCATTCAGACAATGCCCTTAACAACAAGTTTTAACTTTTGATCATCCCTGAAGTAGTCAGGCAGTTGGACTAGATGATTGTTGTAGGTCACCTCCAACTGAACTCTTCTATTCAAAAATAAGAATAGAAGTGGATGAAGTTCCCACTGACTGGAAAAGGGGAAGCCGAACACCCATTTTTAAAAAGGGAAAAAAGGAAGACTCAGGGAACTACAGGCCGGTCAGTTTCACCTTTGTGCCTGGCAAGATCGTGGAACAGATGCTCCTGGAAACTATTCTTGAGCACAGGGAAAATAAGGAGGTGATTGGTGACAGCTAACAAGGCTTCACAAAGGGCAAAACATGCCTGAAAAATTTGATGGCCTTCTATGATGGAGGTTTACAGCAATGGAAGATGAGGCAAGAGTCACTGATGTCGTCTGCCTGGATTTGAGCAAAACATTTGATGCTATCCCCCATGGCACCCTTATCTCTAAATTGGAGAGACAGGGATTTGACGAATGGACCACGTAGTGGATAAGAAATAGGCTGGATGGTCTCATTCAAAGAGTTGTGGTCAACAGCTCGATGTCCAAATGGAGACCAGTGACAAGTGGTGTTCCTCAGGGGTTGCTACTGGGATCAGGGATGTTTAACATCTTTGTTAGTGACACAAACAGTGGGACTGAGTGCATCTTCTCAAGTCAGCCAATGACACCAAGCTGTGTGGTGTGCTCAACACACTGGAGGGAAAGGATGCCATCCAGAGGGACCTTGACAGGCTTGAGAAGTGGGCTCATGTGAACTGCATGAAGTTCAACAAGGCCAAGTGCAAGGTCCTGCACATGAGTCAGTGCAATCCCAAGCACACCTACAGGCCAAGCAGAGAATGGATTGAAAGCAGCCCTGAGGAGAAGGACTTGGGGGTGTTGGTTGACGAAAAGCTCAACATGACACAGCAATGCATGCTTGCAGCCCAGAAAGACAATCATTTCCTGGGCTGCATCAAAACAGCGTGGTCAGCAGGTCAAGGGAGGTGATTCTGCCCCTCTGCTCTGCTCTGGTGAGACCCCACCTGGAGTACTGCATCCAGCCATGGGGGACCCCAGTACAAGAAGGGACATGCAGCTGTTGGAGCAAGTCCGGAGGAGGGCCACAAAGATGATCAGAGGGCTGGAGNTGATTCTACGTTTCTACGTTTCTACATTTCTACGTTTCTATTCTATTCTATTCTATTCTACTCTGCTCTACTCTACTCTACTCTTCTATTCCATTCCATTTTAATCTCAGGCCAGCCCTGGTCATTTCTCACAGAAGCCACCCCTGCAGCCTCTCCAGCCCTGCTATCAAAACCTTACCATGTAAACCTAGTTCAGAAATAAAAAAACTATATAAATCTAGACTTACAATGACAGGACTAACAGTGGTTTCACTGTGATGTTAGTCAACACAGTAATTAACTCCTTTAGCAAAAAGTTCACTCACTATATAGAAGATTAGCTGTGTTCAGCAAGCTTCAGAAACTGCAAAGTAATTAATAGAACAGTTAGAAATCTAGCTAGAGATAAAGTAAATTAATTAATCTATCTTCAGAAATTGTCTTTTTTTTTTTTTAAATGCATTCCATTGTTAGAGTGAAGAATCTTGTAAAATATCCTCAATATAATTGAGTCTATTCTTTAAGAAACATGATTAAAATCAACAGAACTTGAAAACATCTTGATGTGACTAGAAGCAAATACTGTGGAATAATACACTGCATTGGCAAATACAAAATTAGAGAAACCCAAGATGAAGAAACCACACATTAAATTATGATACCCTCTCAGTTCAGGGGAGCAGACAGAGAAATTAAATTTTGGAATACTGTTTTTCTTTAATGTGGATTAGAAATTATATTTTTGGCTGTACTAATTTTTTAATCCTTTAAGTTAAACATATCTTGCCATAGTCATATTAATGTGAATGGTGAAGTCTATGTTTTTCAGAGGGATGATTCTCACCATAGACTTAGAATGTCTGTTTTAAGAAAAGCAACCTGTTTAATAAGGAATTGAAACAAAAAAAGGTCTTTACTCTTCTTTAGTGTCAAACTCCTGTTGTTCTTTACTTTCAGTTGGATCCAGTCTATCATGTTTAAAATGTGAAATGTTATCAACAACTTGCATGCAACACATATTTTTAGAATTACTGTTTGAAGAGGAAAATTGTAGGTAGTGGACAAGCAAATCTTTCAGGTAAATGTACTGTAAAACTCTGGGAGAGATTACGAAAAAAAATGCATTAAGAACTGAAAGAAAAATTTCCACTAGTAAAAAAAAATTCCACACTTCAGCTCCTAAACCTCCAGATAAAATTATCTCAGGATTTAGCCTTTGACTGGACCTTATTAGGAAGAGCTATGGGAACAAGGAATCTAAAACATAATTTGCTATCATTGCTCAATAAACGAGCATAACAGTCTTTCGTTACCACTTTATTAAGAAATATATTTGAAAAACCAACAGCAAAACATGAGACAGAAATTTCCAGACAAGTTTTTCCTTCTTATATAATATGGTGAATTGTTCCATGTATATGGAATGTGGGTTCGCGCAATCCCAAACACAACTACAGGCTGGGCAGGGAATGGATTGAAAGCAGCCCTGAGGAGAAGGACTTGGGGGTACTGATTGATGAAAAGCTCAACATGAGCAGACAGTGTGTGCTTGCAGCCCAGAAAGCCAACCATGTCCTGGGCTGCATCAAAACCAGCATTGCCAGCAGGTCAAGGGAGGTGGCTGTCCCCCGCTACTCTGCTCTCATGAAACCTGGAGTACTGCATCCAGCTCTGGGGTCCCCAGTAGAAGAAGGACATGGAGCTGTTGGAGTGAGTCCAGAGGAGGGCTCTTCTTCAGCCTGGAGAAGAGAAGGCTGTCGGGGGATCTAATTGCAGCTTTCCAGTACCTGAAGGGACCTACAGGAAAGCTGGAGAGGGACTGTTTATCAGGTAGTGTAGTGATAGGACAAGGGGTAATGGGTTTAAAGTAAAAGAGGGTAGGTTTAGATTAGATATTAGGAAGAAATTCTTTACTGTGAGAGTGGTGAGGCCCTGCAACATGTTACCCAGAGAGGTTGTGGAGGCCCCATCCCTGGAAGTGTTCAAGATCAGGTTGGATGGGGCTTTGGGCAACCTGGTCTAGTGGAGGGTGTCCCTGCCCATGGCAGGGGGGTTGGAACTAGACGATCCTTGAGGTCCCTTCCAACCCAAACCATTCAATGTTTCTATTTGAATAACATAAATGTCTGTAGATACAAATAATTTAAATTCAAATATAGAGAATACTAGTTAACACTTTTTTTTTTTTTTCTTGAACGCTCAAAGTTTGTGATCGGTTTAGCATTAGATCCTATAAATTGGAAAGTTTACAATAAGTCACTTTCCCCAGCCAGAATCCCAGCTATAGAAATGATTGCATGGTTCTGTCTGATTTAGACAAACTTGAAATAATTAGAAACAGTATGACATTCCCTGGTTTTAGTTACCAAATGACCATTAATCTTTGCTGTAATACATTTATATACAGATTATGTCTAATCCCTCCCTTAGGCACTGAGGTCTGAATATGACTGTATACATGCAGCGGCCACCAGTCATGGAATTATAGAATCATTTATGTTGGAAAAGACCCTTAATATCATGAAGTTCACCTGTTAACCTAACACCACCAGGTCCACCACTAAATCATGTCTTTAAGTGCCACAGCTACATGTCTTTTAAATAGCTCCAGGGATGGTGACTCCACCACTTCTCTGTGCAGCCTGTTCCAATGCTTGATAGCTTTTTGGTGAAGAAATGTTTCCTAATATCCAATTTAAACCTTCCCTGGTGCAACTTGAGGCCATTTCCTCTCGTCCTATCACTTGTTACTTTGGAGAAGAGACCAACACCCACCGTGCTACTGCAAAAAGCGATAAGGTCTCCCTTCAACCTCCTTTCCTCCAGGCTAAAAAACCCCAGTTCCCTCAGCCGCTCCTTGTAAGAGTTGTGCTCCAGACCCTTCAATAGCTTTGTTGCCCTTCTTTGGACATGCTCCAGCACCTCAATGTCCTTCATGTAGTGAGGGGCCCAAAACTGAACACAGGACTCAACATGCAACCTCACCAGTCCCAAGTACAGGCACACTGCTGCCTCATATTCAGCAGGCTGTCAACCAATACCCCCAGGTCCTTTACCAGCAGGCAGCTTTCCAGCCACTCTTCCCCAAGCCTGTAGCAGCGTTGCATGGGGTTGTTGTGACCCAAGTGCAGGAACCGGCACTTGGCCTTGTTGAACCTCATACAGTTGGCCTCAGCCCATCAATCCAGCCTGTCCAGATCCCTGTAGGCTGTAGACCCTTCCTACTCTCCAGCAGATAAACACTCCTGCACAACTTGGTGTCATCTGCAAACTGACTGAAGGTGTACTTGATCCCCTTGTCCAGATCATTGATAAAGATATTAAAGAGAACTGGCCCCAGTGGTGAGCCCTGGGGAACACCTCTTGTAACTGGCCACCAACTGGATTTAACTCCATTACCACAACTCTTTGGGCCTAGCCTTTCAGCCAGTTTTGTACCCAGTGAAGACTACACCTATCCAGGCCATGAGCAGCTAGTTTCTCCAGGAGAATGCTATGGGAAATGGTGCCAAAGGCTTTTCTAAAGTCCATCTAGATAACATCCACATCCTTTCCCTTATCCACTAGGTGGGTTACCTCATCATAGAAGGAGATCAAGTTAGTCAAGCAGGACCTGCCTTTCATGAACCCGTGCTGACTGGACCTCATCACCTGGTTGTCTTGTATGTCCGGCATGATGGCACTCAAGATTATTTGTGATGTAACCTTCCCTGGCACTGAAATCAGACTGACAGGCCTGTAGTTCCCTGGGTCCTGCTTCTGGCCTTTCTTGTGAATGGGTATCACAGTGGCTAACCTCCAGTCAACTGGGACCTCCTCAGTTAGCCAGGACCACTGACAAATGATGGAAAGTGGCTTGGTGAGCACTTCCACCAGCTCCCTCAGTATCCTTGGGTGGATCCCAGCCAGCCCCATAGACTTGTGTGTGTCTAAGTGGTGTAGCAGGTCAGTAATCATTTCCCCTTGGATTATGGGGGCTTCATTCTGCTCCCCATCCCTGCCTTCCACCTCAGGGGGCTGGGTACCCAGAGAACAACTGGTCTCACTATTAAAGACTGAGGCAAAGAAGGCATTAAATATCTCAGCCTTTTCTTCATCCTTTGTCACTAGGTTTCCCTTTGTATCCAATAAA
>VXBL01006863.1:389100-429591 GCA_013400195.1 Aramus guarauna
AGTTTTAATAAATCATAATATTTCATGAATGATCTGCTAAAATCTTGGGACTCTTAGTACCTAAATTTGAAAGAACAATTTACATCTTCATATCATTCAGCCTCTTTGGAGACACCTTAGGCAAACTGGCATAACTTCACTTTAGAGCACTTAAGTGCTCTGATGCTGCCTACGTAGGCTATTATGGAACTGCTCAGCAGTGCCCTAAACAGCATGTGAGTGAGATTGACTGTACTCAAATATAAGGAGGCACCACAAATATCTTAGGTTTTTGAAGAACTAACTTAGGTGCATACAAGTACAGCTTTATTCACTGATAGTGATCTTTATATCACTGAGTTTTATGAGTTAAATTAAAAATGGTATCAGTTTGCAGCCCCTATTTACATGAAATCTTTATTTTTCAAAGGACAAACTTAGGCTATGAAAAGAATGAAAAAAACCTGACCTTGACACTCCACAGCCTGTATTCTGTAGGAGCAGTTTAATGTTTTGGAGAGTTGCATCAACCCTGAGCAATAGGAGGTTTCAAAAGAAGAAACCATGTTCTGCAGCATAGCCAATGGAAAGAGCTATTTCTTGTGAAACAAATTCATTGAAGCAAAGAGGGCAAACGCAGGGGATGCTTGGAAGAAATAAATGGAGATGAAGCTTGATCTGCAGTTCCTGTGAAGGGAAGTCCTCAGGGTCTCCTTTATCTAGGAGTGTCCCCTCCCATGGCACTCTATTTTCCAGTAGGTTTCTCCTTCATTACTGTGTCTTATCTTCTCCATGACACTTTATTCATCTTTTACTGCATAGTCACCCATTTTTTACAAGGTGGGGGAAAAAACAGCTCTGCCTGCTGAGTGTCGAGGAACCTGCGCTTAGAGGGACTTTCTGAATGGCTACCCTGGACACAAGTGTACAGTTTGATGTTGCAGATGCCTTAAAAGGAAATAGTAATAAAAAACATCCTTGCTATCTCTACTATATACAAAACAAAATATATGTTTTCTCAAACATGTAATTTAACTTAATGAGAACAGCTTGACAACATTTTCAAGATAACTGTAAAATTGTCCTTAATTCTCCGAGTATGAGATACACTTTTGCACAAACTGAGAAAGATAAACACCAATTGCCCTATTATTTTCAAGCATTTATACACCTCAGAAGCCACACTCAAGACTGTTGGATTCTTTTCTTTAAGGAATTGATTCATATTTTCCAGATATAATTATTTTCCTCTTGTCTTAGAAGTCTAAAAATATCAGAATAAAAATGCACATTAAAAACCCCCAAGCACTGAGCTAATTGCCTTTGTTGGATGAAAAATAAAATAAAAATTACAATAAATGTCCATGTGCACTTGGTAGGAAATTTCTTTTTTGCCATGGGGTTAATTCAGAGCCAATATACAAAAAGTAAATCTGAAAAACAAATGAAAACAAAATAAAGCAAAGAAATACAAAAAGTGAGCATGCAGCATCTGTCATTTACCACATCATTTAATTACCATTGTATGATTATCTGTCCTCCTCTTTTTAATTACTCCACTCTCATATGCATTACTTTGTTGTTATTTTTCTTCTAATTAGTTTTATTTGAAAAAGCTAATTACGTGCCACTTATTTCCTTACACTCAGTGTGCAATTATCACTGATCCACAGTGAACTGAGTGGTTAATGATCATATCAGGAAATATCTGGTTTCCCCATTCCAGGGATGTAAACATTATTTAGTGATGAGTCTCACACTTGTTTTTAGAGTTCTCCAAATATAATGATGGGAAAATCTTCAGCCTCCTTTTTATTCAAAAAGAAAGGAGTATGTTTTATCATAAACCTATGTCCAGCATTTAATGACACTTCAGCAAAATGTTACACATTTATTTATCTTCTTCACTGGCTGTCAGTCATTCATATCTTTCTTCTAAGTTCCTCATCATTTCATAAGATAATTACTACTGGGATGCCATTAAATGCTAATAACTGGAGAATCCATTTTAAAATTGCTTCATTATCTATAC
This sequence comes from Aramus guarauna, assembly GCA_013400195.1. Lineage (NCBI taxonomy): Eukaryota > Metazoa > Chordata > Aves > Gruiformes > Aramidae > Aramus > Aramus guarauna. The sequence goes on from VXBL01006863.1 coordinate 391,112, forward strand.
AATGGGTGAATATTGTGTTATCATTTCAAACACAAAACACATTTTATGGCTTTTTTAATATTTTAATATGTGCCATGGTCTTATGTAGTCAACATTAGACATGACTTTTAATCAAATGTCATAAACACTCTGTATTAAATACAGCTGGAATAATAATAATATTTCTAAAGGACAAAGATAAGCATAATTAGATGGCACAATGATGGTGATTAGATTTCTTAAAATGGCCAATTCTGTTGATTAATTCAAAGCATATTATTCTATAAAGTCTTGCATTATGCTTTACTGGGAAGCCCCATCTCTAAGATACTGAGAGACAGAAACAAGTAAAACATCATAAAATTGTTCAGTTTAAAACAATGCAGATTTAATTTCTGTTAATTTTACAACCAACCTGCTTTAAAATGAAAATTCTCAATAAAAGACAAAGCAACACTAATTCTAGCATTTATCATTATTCTTAATAATAGTAGAATTTTACAGGATTTGAAACAACAAAATACTTTGCACACTTTCTTGACAGTAAAAACCATTTGCCTTATTTTTTTCCAGTGAACCTGAAGGTTCAGAAAACTAAAAAAAAAATTATAAATCACATAATCACAGAAAGATTGAGATTGGAAGGGACCTCAGGATTACAGTGTGCAACCACCTTGCTCAAGCAGGGCCATCTTGGGCCCATTGCCCAGCATCATGTCCAGATGGCTTTTGAATATCTCCAAGGTGGAAGACTCCACAACCTCTCTGAGAAAACTGTGCCAGTACTTGTCACCCTCACAGTGAAAAAGTGTTTCCTGATGTTCAGAGGGAACGTTCTGTGTTTCAGTTTGTGCCCATTGCCTCTGGTCCTGTCACTGGGAACCGCTGAAAAGAGCCTGCATCCCTCTTCTTTGCACCCTCCCTTCAGGTGTTTGTATACATTGATAAGATCCCCCTGGAGCTTTCTCTTCTCCAGCTGAAGAGTCTCAGCTCCCTCAGCATTTCCTCACAGGAGACATGCTCTAATTCCTTCACCTTCTTAGCAGCATTTTGCTGTACTCTCTCAAGTATGTCCATGTCTTGTATCCCCTGTCCCAGTGGTGCCATAGCAGGGCTGGTCTCCAGCTCCCCACAGCTCTGCTTTGCCTGGCCATGGGCCTCACCAAGCCAGGCATACCTGTGGGCCCATGTCCTGGTCTGGCCTCAACCTGTGCCCAACCCCAGTGAAGAGCCTGATGTCCAGGGCTGGGACTGCCTCCAGTTCCCCCCAGCTGCCCTGCTCCTAGCTGAGCAATGGGATGGGTCTTAGCTGCCAGCCCCTGCCATGATATCCCATGGGGACATCCCACCCCATGGAGCAGCCACCCTGTGAGGCTTTCTGAGGTTGAGCTTGAGAAGTTGAGTGCTCAGAACTGAGGACATGAGAAAACCATGGTTAATTCCTTTCTGTGTATTCTCTGAGATATTTTCTGTGGGATTTTTCCTAGCCTGAATGGCAGAACTGTAGCTGGTACGATGCAGAACTTGTCTTAGAATTAGAAGTAAATATATATATATATATATATAGGGAATTGAGGGAATTTTGTTATTTTGTGGAGATTTCAGTGGTTTTGCTGTAAGATTATATCAAACTGCTTGCTAAAAACTGTTTCTAAAACAGCTACTATGTGCTTGTCACTTTTTAGGAGTTGGATTTGATGCCAGCAAATTTTATTCACAAAATGTTAAGCACTGACAGCTGTAATGAATTTCATAGAAACATAGAACCATAGAATGGTTTGGGTTGGAAAGGACATCAAAGATCATCTAGTTCCAAACCCCCTGCCATGGGCAGGGACACCTTCCACTAGACCAGGCTGCCCAAAGCCCCATCCAACCTGGACTTGAACACTTCCAGGGGTGGGGCCTCCACAACCTCTCTGGGCAACCTGTTCCAGTGCCTCACCACCCTCACAGTGAAGAATGTCTTTTCTAACATCTAATCTAAATCTACCCTTCTTCAGTTTAAACCCATTACCCCTTGTCCTGTCACTACAGTCCTTGATAAACAGTTGCTTTCCATCTATCCTGTAGGCACCCTCCAGGTACTGGAAGACCACAATTATATTTCCCTGGAGTCTCCTCTTCTCCAGGTTGAACAATCCCAAATCTCTCAGCCTGTCCTCATAGGAGAGGTGCTCCAGCCCTCTGAAAAGAAAAGCAAAAAAATCTGCTTTCAAGAAAGCAGAATTTTGAACACATGAATTACAGTATAATAATACAGACAGACACTAGAGTTATAAAAAGCAATGCTTAGAGTTCATGTTCCCCTTTTGTAATTGATGAATATGTACGCCTTCTCTTATATGGGTGCTATTAATACAAACACATTAATACTATAAAACACTCATTTACTCATAGGGAAAAGATAACCCTACAAAGAAATGAAGACATCTGTTTGGAGAAAAGATGCAGATAGTGTGGTAAATGTAACATGGTACTTCATATATTTTGTACTATTGATACTTTATAGTGACTAAAATGAACACATGGCAAGTGGCATGTGTATGTATATGTGTATATATATACACAGGCTAAATTATTTCTGTTTGTGAGAAGTTTGATGTGGATGTGTCCAGGCCATGTCAAGAGTATGAGTAACCTTCTGCCCCAAGATCCTTCCCTCTTCCCTCCTCAAATCCACAAGGCTTCTAAATTCAGGAGCATGTTTGAAGAGAAACTTGAAGAGGTAGCTGTCAGCAATAGGTCAAAATGATACAGAACAGAAATAAAAATGTCTTATAAATAATCTTTTTCCCCTTTTCCTCTAAGTCTTTGCAAGACAGTTTTCTTCTTAGGTTTGTTTTCACAGACTTTCTTGTTCGCTCTTAAAAAGCCATCCACACAAAATGCATTTGTGTTTTTCTTTCTGTTTTATGGGGATCTCAGCTGAGGAAGATGATGATGATGATGATGATGATGATGGTGAAGATGATGATGAGAACAAAACCAAGTGATGCACAAATGGAATAGCTCACCACATGCAGAAGGAAAAAAACAAACAATACACGCCCACTCTGTTTCCAAGCAGCATTCCCACCTCCCGACTAGCTTCCCCAGTTCTGTCTGGAGCACGACGCTCTATGGCAGGTGAGTATCCCTTCGGCCAGTCTGGGTCAGCTGTCCTGGCTGTGCTCTCCCAGCTTCTTGTGCACCTGGCAGGGTGTGAGAAGCTGAAAAGTCCTTGGCTTAGTGTAGGCGCTACAACTACCTAGCAACAACTAAAACTATTAGCATGTTATCAACATTATTCTCATCCTAAATCCAAAACACAGCACTATACCAGCTACTAGAAACAAAATTAACTCTATCTGCCATGAAACCAGGACAATGAATGATAATACATGACCTTGAGTTCAGTTTCTTCTGTCCTTGGAACAGTTCTATCTTTACATCCATAAGACCAATCTCTACGTGTAGTACATACTGTCTAATGATTCCCAATGTCATTTTAGGAGAAAAGAGATATAATATTTGGAAATAATTGAGCCAATGTTTTAGCTATCTGGTCAGAAAAAGTAAGAAGAAACCATTGACCAGTCTATTTCCTCTTACTAACTGAGTAAATATGTTAATATACTTCTCTCGTGAGGCACAGCTCTGTAAAATTTCAGGGTACCAAGTTCCATCTGACACATCATTGCTATAGAAGTTATTTTGAAATAAGAAGCATGACAAAAGATGCAACATTCTCTGTGCTGTCTTCTGTTGATGTAGCTTCTCCAGCCTGAAAAGAAAATAGATGAGGAGGTGTGTTCCCTTTCCTTCATTAAGCTGATCTGCTATTGCACATTTCCTTCACTGACCATTATATCAGTGTTTTCAGTCCCAGGCATGTGGAGCATGGTGCTGTGTGCTGTTCACTCTAACAGGTGAGCAATGCTCTACCTCTTGTTGACAGTCTCAGAACTCACTCTCATGCAAGGTTCACACTCCTCTGGGCTGTTCCTCATCTGGCTAAAGTTCTCAAAATAAGAAAATATAGTTGAAAATCCTTAATTGAGTTCCTATGGTAAGACCCAAATCTTTTTTCTTTTAGTGATTTCTAAAACTATACTAGACTCCTAAGTAGGAGTGCATTACTAACTCCTTTTTCTATTTAAAAAATCTCAAACCTTTTGCCATTTTCTGCATTTTGAAATTTCCTGTTGTCCTTCATATGAAGGAACTTTTTCAATATTGGAATTCACATCTTAAAAAATAAAAAACTTTTAATGCCATAATTAAGCATCATGTACATGTGTCTCATTTTCAGATAGAGAACATGAAAAATTTAATCCACACTTAAGAGAATCAAAGGGACCAAGAGTTTATCTGCACATTTTAATCTTAAAAGTGTCCAAATCTATAGAAATTTTTCATTTTGCTTTTTTCTCCAACTTAATAATGTTTAATTGCATTTAAAAAATCAAATTCTAATACATTATAGATATTTTCAAATATTTATTTTAACAGTGTCTTTGTTCATCTTGATGTGATGCAGGTAAATTTGGCATCATTGCAAAATAAGTGCTTAAACAAAAAAAACAACTGTTCAGGTTTTATGTAAGTTTGAATGAATGTGTCTATAGCTATAAAAGACAGTGCACAGACACAGAAAAATAGACATGAGAACAAAAAATTATGACAAAAAAGAAGCTCTGCTTTTCAGTAGTTAAGTTCAGACTACCTTGTTTATCAGAAGATTTTCTAAGTCCTCTGACATCCATATTTTAGTGGTGATGTGAAATGCGTTGTTTCCTGGATGGGAGGTGTTGAGTCAATGATCAAAATCTGAAAACACTTGATGTGACATCTAACATCTTGAGCTGCAGCCCACTAAATAGACTGGAAGACAAGCTTTTATGTTTTTCACACCTTTTATTTCCCCACTAAGGGGTCAGAAAATACTTCTGAGTCTTAACGATGTGACAGTGGGTTTTTTTTCAGAATCAATCCCAGCTACTGTGTAACATCCATGTCTCCTTTGGGGAATCAATATCTTAAAAGTTACTCAGAGCAAAAGTTAGGTCTATATTATAGGTCAAGCCACGCTGACAGGTTGACAAGGCAGAGAAGGTCATTTATCCTGTATGGCAGAACCAGGAACAGAGCTCTGTTCTGATCAATCCACTAACAGGATAAGAAAGTGTCTCAAAGTGACATGCTGTGTCCATTGAACTTAAACAGCACCAATCTGCTGTTCATTTAAACCTTGCCTTTGGCAATTTTCTGGAAATGTGTGTTGAGCACTTCAGTTAGTTCTTATACTTCTTTCTGTAAGTCTCTGTCTGGAATTTTGTCCTTGGAGAAAAGTTTCTTTTAAAAAAGTGTATATATTCCAGCACTTAAAATGAATATCCAAATTTTACTTCAGAAAACTGTCCAATGGAAAGACCTTTGATCAAAGAGCAACTGATGCACATTTCATGTTGCTCTACAAGCATAATCTTGAAACAGTACATATTTATTTCAATAACTATTCAAAACTCTGTGTGTGTATTAATAGATCAAAATTGAAATGTGAACTTTCCAGTTCTTGGACTCTAAAAGGTCAATATTATTTGATGGGATTTCAAAATATCAGTTAATCTTGCTTACATTTTACAGTTACAAGAAAAAGGGAAGGAAAAAAAAAATCTTTAATAAGATGTTGATTTGAGTGGTTCATGGCTCTAAATCTATCCATTGGATACTTTCTAAATACATGATCATAAACACTTTTCCCAATCTGTCATGAAAAAAACGTATCTTTTTCAGTATTCCTTTATGATGTCTATTCTTTTCTCTCATGTAAAGTTTAGTAGTGTTTATCAGTGAGATAAATGATACTGCACTTACTTGAAGAGCTTCTTCCCATTAACACTGACCTGACTGGTGCTACATGACATGGCAGTGCCTATAGAGGAGCACAAGAGCACCCCATCCACTTTCTCTCATTCAAACTGCAGCTGGATCAGCTCAAAAATCTAGAAAAAATCAATAAAAGATATAAAAATTGCAATTATGATATTTTGTTGTCTCTAAATTTTGTAAAAAGGTGTCCTTTGGCTAAATATGAAATTCATTTAGACATTTTTTCCTTGCAGAGCTCTATGAATTCTTCCGAAATATTCTGCAACAAAAAAGATGAAAAGTAACATCCTTTTTTTTTTTTTTTTAATTTTATTCCCATTCTTCCTTAGGTATTTATAAAACTTTTTACAGCATTTACAACACAATGAAATTAGACTTAATTATCCTGATTCCACAGGTGATGGCTAGACACAACTAAGTGAAGTTACCTAAATTTTAAGTTTAAATGATATTACATGTTCTAATTCATGACATTATTTTAGGTCATCAACTCCAGCTCTATTTGTACAACATTTCAAATATTCCCAGACAGCTAAAAAAGCATGCGTGTCTGTGTGTGCGTGTGTACACATGGATTTAAGAAGAAAAAGAGAGCAAAAGAAAAGGATCCTGTTTCTCATACATCTCTTTGCATAATCATTCCTCTATCGTAGCCTTAGGATAACTTGCAAATTACAAAAAAAAAAGTAGTTGGGGAAGGAGGATGTGGGGGTGTCTACACGACCTACCTGTAGCAGTAGGCCTGCATGAAAACAGCTCTTAAGACAAGACTGTAAGTGCAACTTGTGTGTATGTGCGTATTGTTTGTCTATGTGTGTCTGTACTGCATAAACAAAACTGTCCGGAGGGCATTTGCCAAAAAATCATCTTGTTAAAGAGGCAGACAAACATGCTCAAACTAATGATGAACATCAGCTGGATTCAACAGTAACTGTGAAATACCAAAAAGCCTTTTGGAGCAAAAGAAGAATCAGCCTGCTAAGAAATGTAAAAGAAGCATGTGCATTTCTAGCATGGAGATAAAGATCTTGGATAGGAAATATCACAGAGGTCTGTCCCTGCTGCAAAGTCCCCAGGACGCCTGACTGCTGCCCAGGTTTGGCAGCACAGCCTCGCCATGGGTCACCGAGAGCAACCTGCGCCTGGCTAGCACAGTGACAGTACCCGAGTGTTTAGTAACATTGTGGAAAACTAATGTTACGGTTTGTATGTTGTATTAACGATATTGATCCTGAATGTATGGTTCATTGACTGTCAGTTAATAACCTGTCATTAATAAATTCTTAAATCACTTTGATCAGGATTTTGGCTTAAAGCTTTTGAGCTGAGTAATTTTTCCTTGGAATATGAGAAAAATTCTGACATTTGGCTTATCAAAGTAATGTAGAAAGCAATATATTTTAATATATGGTGAGAATTGAGATACAAGAGTAGTTCAACTTGAGTCAAAGCGAAGTATGCAAATTAATACTGATTAACTGGAGTGCTAAATCTTGATGGCAGGAAGTAATTATTAGGGGAGGAGGGGGATTAAAAAAATCTCATGACAGAAGATAATGGGCTGCTTCAGACTTACCTGCTAACCAAGGTATCTATTCCTTTAAGGCTGGCACATGAAACTGTAAGTCTGACACCTGAGAGTCAGAGATTTTGCACAGAAACCATTAAAAGATATAGGAAAGGATGAGGTTTTCCTTAAGTATCTACTTGATATATATTCATTGTCTCAGCAATGAGACTGCTCTGGTTGATATCAGGAGAGACATGCAGTAAAGAATCCTAGGGCTGAGGGCTTTTTTAACTCTAATTAATTCTGCTGCACACTTAAGATCTTCACAGGACCATCGCACCGAATACCTTTACATCAGCACACACTTTCAGCAGTACAGATTCAGAGCGTGGTGTCCACTATAGGCTTTCCTTCTCAGTAACTTCACAAGCATTCTTGTTCCATCTTCCCATATACTAATTATTTTACTTATTTGGAGGGAACTACTCCAATGCCATCTTTAGAGTTAACTCTTTAATATCTTGTTAGTGTATGTGAAAAATATTGTAAAAGTAATACAAAGAAGAAAACGTATATAAGAATGATTAACTATACTTTTCAAGGCATCAATGAATATAATAAGAAACATCACCCAAATTATCAGATATATATTTTTAAAATACTATGTTTGAAAAAACAGTAATGTATTGGGTGTAAAGAAAGAAAGAAGCAGCAAGGGACATTCTTTCCAAATGGCTCCAACAGACTGAGACCATCAGCCAAACTAGTGGTGTCTGTGGGAAAGTGTATTTAATAAAGGGCAAAAAACCCCCACTGGACAGTCAGAGAAGGAAGGAGCTAATGGAGGAAAAGCAGAGGGAATGCGAAAGTCAGAGAAGAAGGAAGAGGAGGTGCTCCATGGTGCCAGAGCAGATTCTCACACTGCAGCCCATGGAGGACCCCACATTGGAGCAGGTGCGTTTCATGAAGGAAACCGTGTCCTGTAGAGAGTCCGTGCTGGAATGAGGTAAAAGTGTGTGAGGAGGAAGGAGCAGCAGAAAGGAAATGTTATACGCTGAAAACCCGCAGTAAACCCCGTGACTGAGCAGCTGGGTGGGAAATTGGTTCTTAGCCAAGGCTATCTACTACAGTTATACCAGCTTCTTGGAACTCACTCCAGGGAAATGAGTACAGTATAGGCTCTGTGACTGACGAGAATGTGTATCAAAAAATACTCGCCTACATGAATCTCTTCTGAATAGAAATCCAGTAGTTAATTTTATATGTAATTCCATCATTATTTTTCTTCCCTTTGCAGTATTTCCTTAAAATGATGACTACATTTAAATTTTAATTAAACTTCTTATGCCAATATGCTGTAACACTTTTATTTATGATTCTATTTATTATACTAATCACAATTTATTTATGATTGCTATTTTCCAAGCAGACAGGACTCAGTGGCCTGTGTCTGTAGGAGGTCACAATACATCTTAAGTACAGTCATCAAATTGTTATTTCTATTTTTCAGTGACATTTCATTGCCATTAACCTTTTCCAAACATATTTAAAGAATGTTATTAGTTATGTGTACTAATCGATTAGTAATGACATTTAAGGCTTAGTTTATGCCTCTGTCAAAAACTTTGCAAACATTATATAATGCTTGTACATGCACATACACTTGTAGCCACAAATGCCCACACATACACCTGTGCATACACCTCCATCTAAAAGTGCTCTAAAAAAAAGAAAGCTAGCTTGCTTCTGTAGCATTGCTGTATCTGCAAAAGTTTTAAAGACATTAAGTGATTTTACTGGCAATAGAGGCTGGCAGTTAGGAGACTACTAAACACATTTATTTTTACAGAGTTTATATTACTGATAAAGTTAAATATTGAGCTAGAAGCTTGCTCACAGGCAAAGTTGTCAAAGGGAAATCAGAATAAACTAAGAATAGGCATGAAACTTTATGGTCTATTAATCTTTTCATATAAAAATAATACTGTAAAATAATCTGCATTAAGAACTCAAAGAAAAATCAAGGAACATTCTTTTTTTTTTTTTTNAAAACTAAAAAAAAAATAAAGGAACTTTTTTTTTTTTTTTTTTTTTTTGTCACTAGTTGTACTGAATCACAAATAGTGCATACAGTTCTGGCACCCCTGAGATAGGAAAGGCTTCAACAAACGGGACCAAATCCAACAGTGTGGTCGTGGCTGGAGATCATCACTTGATGTTTGAGGAGAGGCTGAGGGCCTGGGTCTTTTTCAGCTTGGAAAAGGGTCAGCTGTGGGACACCTAACAGAAGCCCACCCCAGCACCTATTGGGATGTTACTGAGAAGACAGAGTCTCTCAGTAACAAGAGACAGTGGTCCTAAATTGAAACAAGAGGATGCCATCTGGATATAGAAAAATAAAAAATTCACTCAGAAGATAATTAAGCACCTGAGTAGGCTGCCCAGAGAGGCTCCATCCTTGGAGTTTTTCAATACTCAGCTGAACAAGCTCCTAAGCGATGTGGTCTGAATGCATTGTGAAACCTTCCTGGAGCAGGAAGTTGGACTTGGTGGCCTCCTGAGGACTCAATCAACCCAAATGAGTCTGTGATTCTACCATTTTTGGGAGGGCGTTTTTGGTTTTTTTTGTTTGTTTGTTTGGGGTTTTTTGTGTGTGTGTGTTTTGTTTGTTTGTTTGTTTGTTTTTGTCTGTTTGGGGTTTTTTTATGAGTCATATGCAATACCTTCAGTGGAAGGGCAGGAAAGTTGCTCAAGTAATTCAACAGAGAATAACACATTGGGGAGTAACATACTATTATCCTGTAAAAGTTTAAAAAATGTTCTAAATAAGTACTTTCTCTTTGATTTATTCATTTAAATATTAAGATTCATTTTCTAAGTATTTAATATATAATATTATTTTATCCTCTTCAGAAACTCTTTCACCTTTTGTGGCAATATCATTGCAATTACACTGGTGGTAGCAACGCAGAGTGGTGAGGAATGCAGTCTTTTTCCCCTAAAGCCACACAGAGTGCATGGCCTCAGGAAAAAATGTTTGAGCACTGCATTATTTGTAATGTAAAGTATCCAGGTATGGTCCAAAAGTCATGGAACTCTTGAGGAGATAATTTCTCCTGGGTTTTATGCTGTTTTTTTTTGTTCTCAGCTGATTGTTTGGTTTGCTTAAAGATTGAAGCAATCCTACTTGCTTTTATCAGATGAGTTGAAAAATAAAAAAAAATATCTACAAGAGTTTGTCAGACTGCAATGTATTAAGTTTGCTGGTGCAGTTGGAATTATATACTTAGAAACTGAATCTTAGTATTTAAATGAATTTTTAAAATTTTTACAAGATGACAGTATGTTACTCTCATGAGAGATTTGCACTATAGTGAGGAAAATATATTGCACTACTGTCAGGTAGTAAAATAAGAGGAAGGTGATTGAAAATATTTGTTCACTTTACACAGGAATAAAAACCAAGGTGTAAATATATTTCAGATTAAAAAAAAATCTTAATGTTTTGTGTACAATATGGATTTGGAACAGTATGCATTAAATGATATTTTCATTATTATAATTATATTTTTGCAATCATGAAGATCAGTGATTGCCTTCTAGAATCCAGGATTTAAATAATACTGTTGGAAAAACATTTACTTTGAAAAGATCAATAACTGCAGTGTCTTCAAGATTCCCAGATATTTCCTTTGTATGCCTTTATAACTTTCCTTCTTTTGCTAACAATTCCTTTAAAATTGTATGTGAACAAGCTAGCAAAACCTTAAACTCTTGCTCTGTGTCAGGTTTTTTTTAATGGCTGCCATAGAAGTATTTCCATCTGGGCTTTCTCAGTGTGGTTTGTGCGTTTTTTCTCATTCTTATTCATTGTTTTCATAGGTTTTAGAACTGAACAGAACAGAACAGAATGGAATAGAATAGTTCAGTTGGAAGTGACCTACAACAATCATCTAGTCCAACTGTCTGACCACTTCAGGGATGACCAAAAGTTAAAGCCTGTTGTTAAGGGCATTGTCCAAATGCCTCTTAAACACTGACAAGTTTGGGGCATTGATCACTTCTCTGGGAAGCCTGTTCCAGTGTTTGACATCCCTCTCGGTGAAAAAATGCTTCCTCATGTCCAGTCTGGACCTCCCCTGGTGCAGCTTTGAACCATTCCCCTGTGCCCTGGCACTGGACACCAGGGAGAAGAGCTCAGCACCTCCTCTCCATGTCCCCTCCTCAGGAAGCTGCAGAGAGCAATGGGGTCACCCCTCAGCCTCCTTTTCTCCAAACTAGACAAGACTAAAGTCCTCAGCTGCTCCTCACAGGACATGCCTTCCAGCCCTTTCACCACCTTTGTTGCCCTTGTCTGGACACATTCAAGGACCTTCACATCCTTCTTAAACTGTGGGTCCCAGAACTGCACGCAGCACTCCAGGTGAGGCCGCACCAAGGCTGAGTACAGCGGGACAATCACCTCTCTTGAGCAGCTGGTTATGCCGTGTTTGCTGCCCCCCAGGATGGGGTTTTCTCTCTTGGCTGCCAGGGCACACTGCTGGCTCATGTTGAGCTGCTGCCGACCAGCACCCCCAGATCCCTTTCTGCAGGGCTGCTCTCCAGCCACTTCTCTGCCAATTCATACTTGTGCCCAGTGTTACTCCATCCCAGGTGCAGTGTCTGGCATTTGGACTTATTAAATGTCATGCCATTGATAATTGCCCAATGCTGCCATCTATCTAGATCCCTCTGCAAGACCTCCTGTCCCTCAAAAGTGTCAACAGCACCTCCCAGTTTGGTATTATAAGCAAACTTGCTAATGGTGCATTCCATACCTGCAACCAGATCATTGATAATTTTGATTTTTAATACAGTTTGATTTTTTTTTAGCTGCTTATTAACCTAGAGAGAAATATTTCCATTTTTGTCGATACATTTCAGCCAAAAATAGTGCATACATATATATGAGAGCTATCATAGCATTCTTTTTATCTGTTATCTCCATCAATCCTTGTTTCAAAGTAAAGTTTGGGATCAGTAAAAATATTACAGGCAATGATAATGGAAAAAAAATTAAACCAAAAAGGAAATCTTTTCTAAGCATCAAAAAAGATCCATTTAGAATTTGGACAGCAGCTTGCGTCTGTGCTTATCTCAGATATTGCATTCATTCTGTGACTTATAATAGTTTCACTCATCGTCCTTTGAATCTTTTTGCAACTGGATGAAAGTCCATGAAAGTGCAATTGCACAAAAATTATGCTTCTTGACATGTGAAAGCATAATGTCCTCGGTAGATGAAACAAAGAATAAAATGGTCTTTCTTGTATGTATATTGATAAATACATAAATATATAACATTAAAATGGGGACATGATTTGAGCAAGAACCTCCTCGGAACTTTAGACTACTGTTCCTCCTGTCTTAAAATATTAAATGAGTAAAATATCTCTTGATATTCATTTGGTATTTTCCCATATTTAACTACAGGCATGAATGGATTTTTATTACTCTTCTGTTTCATTTCAGATAGAGAGAAGGCCTATGGATTTGTTTCAGTAGAAAAATTATGAAGACTACTCATGAGTACAGTAAGAAGAAAAAATCTAGTCTTACTAGATCACTAGATCCTGGATTAATGGGGGCATGCTTGTCTTCTTAAAATATACAACTTTTTAATAAGATTGATATTCATTAAAATTGTTCCAGGAATCTGTTCACTTAACAGGTTCATTTATTTATTTATTCTTTAAATAACAACCTAGAAGAAAAACAATTTAATAATTAATAAATGCCAACACACATTAGAAATTATCTATATATAAAATAATCAGAAACATTAAAAATTTTCAGTTTTCTTTATGCTTGACAATAGTTCATTTTATTAATTTTATTAATTTTATTGCTGAGCTAATTACTAAGAGATCATTATCTTTGTGGGGGCTGCTGTAGTTTTTGCTTGATTTCTCTATTACGTAAGCACATTATCACATGAAAGTATGAGCACAATAAAGCTCCATTGCTAATATTTTTTGTTGTTATTTCTTGAGGATGCGTATCAACTGCTACAAATTTAACCAATCAGTTTATGATGTAAAATTAAAAAGCAGTATTTGACAAATAATTATTTCAGTATAATTTCGTTAGCTGAAATTCTACTCTTCAGATCATACTGATGAACACTTATCGTAAACACTATATAAAGTAAAAGCTCACTTCTTTAGAAAACTCAGTTACCACCTCATAGCTCAGTTTATGGAACTACTGTTTTGGAGGGGGAAACGCCTTGCAGAATCACACAGAATGGCAGGGGTTGGAAGGGACCTCTGGAGATCATCTAATCCAACCGCCCTGCTAAAGCAGGATCACCCAGAGCAGGATGGCATCCAGGTGGATTTTGAATAGCTCCACAGAAGGAGATTACACAACCTCTCTGGGCAGCCTGTTCCAGTGCTCTGTCACCCTAAAAGTAAAGAAGTTTTTTCTCGTATTCAGACAGAACTTCCTGTGTTCCATTTTATGCCCATCGCCCCTTGTCCTGTCACTGGGCACCATTTAAAGGAATCTGGCCCCATCCTCTTGACATCCACCCTTTAGATATTTATAAGTATTAATCAGTTGGGGTTTTTCTTTGTTTGTTTTTTTAATATTTTTAGTTTAAAAACCAGAAGCTTGTGTCAAGGGCTGCTTCTCAATAGATCACAGCAAGGGAGCTGCTCCTCTATGTACAAAGCCCTGACCCAGAATCAGGTTGTCTGAGAATGATTTAGAGCCAGCTGCCCCACGATCATGTAGTACGTGACCAGGGAGAGGTGGCACCACATCTATCCATCCCTCTGGTCCCGATGACAAGCTGCGCTCCACACCAGGCCCACCCCACACGCAGGACGGCTGGCCAGCTATCACAAGCCCACCGAGGCGCCGGTGGTGCTGCAGTATCGATACGTCTAGGTGGGATTCTGACTTAGAGGCGTTCAGTCATAAGCCCACAGATGGTAGCCTCAGCCAAGAGCACACACCAGGGGTCTGAACCTGTGGTTCCTCTTGCACTGACCATTGCAACAACACGTCATCCCTAGGCTAAAACTAACCTGTTTCACAAGGGTCTAGTTGTTATACTTTGCCAGTTGTTAATACTTTGCTTTCTCTGTCCCTCTCTTTCTCTCTTTTTCTCCCTGTTCTAATGAAAAAAACCCCACCCAAACAAACCAGCCACAAACAAACAAAACCAGTACAGTTGAAATACTACTAGGGGAAAACCAACTTAAGTTGCAGGTTTTTTCACATGGGAAGTTACGTCATTAGCCTAAACCAAGTACCTCATAGCTTATTGTCCAGGACAGTATGGGTGAAGTGGTGCACAAAGGGGTGATTGTGTACCTTCATGTGTGTATTTTGTATGATCTCTTCAGTGAATCATCAGTTTCAAAAAATAAAATTAATTGTTCAAGAACAGTTGGACAAGACTTTAAAATAATATTTTTTTAAATTACAAAAAAAATGTTACAAATATTTGCACATTACAAATGTATTTCTACATTAGATTAACAAAGTGTATGTATTATCAAGTAAACAGATTAAAACTGATCCTTGGAAAATCTTTTCAAAAAAACTGTAGCCTTTCTTTCATGGTAGCGTAAAGACATCTGTAAGAACACAGTAAGGATATTTCAGACTTTAACAAGTAAGGGTCATATATTCAAGAGCAAACTTAGGTCTTCTAATTCCCAAATGGAGGGACCTTTTAAATTCAGTACCATCAACAATTACAAATCTGGTGTTAGCACCCATGAGGGAAAAACTAACATTTCAATACGCTCAGTGTAATTAGACAAAATTGCCTTTTACTGCAATTCATAGCGATAAATTGTTCCCTCAAATATAGACAACAGTTTGTCAGACTGCTTGGTATAACTATCAGTGTTAATTTGTTGATATTAAGAGACGTATGGACTGTACTGCTGAGAGAAGTCAGATGAACTTATAGGAGGGGTCTAGGGCATATTTAAGGACATTAAAAGGGCAAGATATTGCAAGTAAATTCTGCAATGAAAATTTATTCAGTTACACCTTTATCCTGTGTTCTCCCAAAATACATATTTTACCATTACTAAGTAGTTAAATATGTAGAAAATTATAAACTATAAATCACCTTTGGGGACTATACACCAAAACTCTGATTTATTAAAACCCAGAGAATAATCCCTTTTCAGCTGATTTTTATGTGTGAGTCAGACTGCAAACACTGCATGTAATTCCAAAATGGCTACTGATGTGAGGAAGTGTGCTTTGTTTTCCACCAAGCAAGGATTGATATTCTTAAACAAAAGATGAATATCTGAGGAAAACACAATTTATTCTTGGTCAAGAATATTGATAAAATATTTTGAAAAAAATATTGGTCAAGTTTATTTAATCAAGTGGTCCAAAGCCAGCACTTCTTCGGGTTCGGCTGGAAAGTTTTCTGTAAGTGAGCAGGACAAGATTCTCTGTCTTCTCAAAGATTTACGTCAGAAGTGAGTGTTAACATTTTGCCCCTCCTGTCTCAGTGGTATCACCAAAGGGCTGTAAATCCATAGTGAAACAGAATACTACAGTAAAAAGAACTCATTAGTAACTTAAGGCCTAATTCAGATTCCCCCTAAAGTCAGTTGAAAGATGTTTCTACAACATCAGCTGGGAAATATGCTTCTAAAGAAGACTAGAAGCGATTGGATTAAATGTTTATTGTGGTTACTCCGAAGGGATTTTTGTTAAAAATCCCCAAAACCCAGACATGATAGACAGAATTTTCAATGCTTTTGAGATGTTTCAGCATGCTAAGATTTATGTTGAGTGTGTTAGAAAAAAATAAATATGTCACATTACTCAAACTCAAAGAAACTCAAAGTTCTGATCTAGAACTTTTGAGAGTAACAGAGACCAAGAATATGTAATTTGTATAAATGTAGGAAAGTATTTTACAATTAAAATTAAATATCTACTTTTTCTTTAAAAATTTTGCACGATGTGCCAAATAATAGCCTATCTACTGCACCCATTTTTCTTAACCTGTGGTATACATTTAGTATCAATGCTACACTTGAAGGGTAGTATATACTAGATGTTTCTCACGTTTGCAGCCAGTGTTGTTCTTTTTTTTCTTCTTTTTTGTTTTGTTTGTTTGTTTGTTTGTTTTTAATGTGTACTGCAAATAATACCAGGAAAAATCCCAGTAAAACAAGAAAATAAACAAACAAACAAAACCCGCAATACCAAGAAAATAAATGTATAACACGATTAAAAAAAAAAGTTTGTGAATTAAGTGCAAATATGCTGCAGTATACTACTTAGAAAATATATTTTACAGTTATCTAACTTACAATCTAAAACTTTAATTACAACTTTCCTTCAATAAGCAAAGGATGTTAAAAAAAGAATTACTGGAAAATGCTATAAAGGAGTTATAAAAAGAGACATAGCCCAAATACTTCTACAATACAGTATTTATTATAAGTTACCTTTATTTGAAAAAAGCAAGAGCAGGTCTAAAAATTCTATAAAACTATATAGTTAAATTATACTAATGCAAAATCTTAAAAAAATTATTTTTGAGTAATGGCTGAAGAACAGGCATTAGACATACTCAAAAAGAAAAGCTCAACCATCAGTTTAATCAAAGTTCATTTTAATTAGATTTAAAAATACATTGAAAATTTTATATTTAGATTTTATTTGCCAAAATTGAAGCCATGTTCCTTATTCTATGCTTCTCTGTATTTTTCTACACTTCATGTTAAAGTTTGACATTGAACAGTGAAAAAGAAAACTTATCAGAAAGAACTCTGGTAAAAATGGCACTGCTTTATAATTGCAAAAATTTGGTCAGTGACTTAATTTTTAAAGGAATATAAAATTTATGACTATTGTATATTCTATATAATTTAGCTATGGATAGGAAAAAAATATTCTTGAATGTGACATATGATATTCTAGCAAGCATATGTACCAGCTTATTTGTCCTAAGAAACTTGAATTTGATGTAACATGTTAACTGAACATGCCTTGAAGTTATCAATTTTTAATATTTCCCAGTAATTCCTTCTTCTCTCCGGCCAACCATTTTCTAGTGTCAAAAAAGATACAGTTTTGAATTTGACAAAGGTTACTTTATGGTGTATGCAAAAAAGTTCTGACAGTAACCATACCCTTGCTGCTTTACTAGAATACTCTGTGTTTTCTGAATTATTTTTGAATAATTTCTCAATTAATTTTGACCTCCCTTTCCACTTGTATTTTTTTCCCTCTTTTTTTATGTGGTAACTAATGGCAACCCTTATCAGATGGAGACATCAAAATCTTTCCTGTCTCCTTCTCCCCAAAAGTGCACTCTTTCTGATAGATTGAAGTGACTGGGCTTGTGAATATAAAAGTATGTGGTCATTATTCCTTATGAGTGGTGGCAAGTGAATAAACAAGACTGAGCCATGAAGCACTATCCATTCGCACTATATACCCAAAATGCAAGCAAGAAACAAGGTATGGTATAAAAAAGCATGATGCATTCATTATTTTCATTTCGTAAGTATGGATCAGAGGTATTCATGGGATCTAAAGGAATACTTATGCTAGCAGTACAAATAGTATTAGGGGATATTCTGTGACTCTGGGACTTGATCTAAGTCAAACTTATAGAACAGACTTTGGCCTGATCTTTGTCCATTCCTGCTAACACTTTTCCATGCAATTTCTGGATGTGGTTCAGGAGTTAGCGTGAGCCAGGGACCTTTATCAAAATGTAATATTGATGCATCTACTGATGCTGTGTATATCAGCATGTTTAGCAGTGTGGGTACCGGTCATTATGTGACTACTGTTAGAGAACAGGCTCAGGGCACTTTTAATTTAATGGAGCAGGAATAACTTATGCAGTCCTCTTCCTCCTTAGGCTTCTGCAGGCAGAATCTTAACACTTACTTCACTTAAAAAATGACGCTGTAGCATAGAGGAAATAGATGTAATATTTGCAGTCATCATATACAGCAAAAAGTTATCTTTAGCTCCACTATTTCTAATACAATTGATAATGTAATTTCCTCCCACAACACAAGATGCTTAGTAAGAATTATGTAGCAATTCATATTCTTTTCCTCTGAGATAAGTCAAATACAGTGGGATTTATCTCATCTACCTTTAAATTTTTATGATGCAGACATCTACATCTGAGCTTGCCAGCTAGAGGTTTTATTCCATGAATAAAAACAGGCACTTCTAGAACATGATTCATCTCGTCATAATATAGATATCTAAAATGGTTAGAAGAACTTTATTTAGCAAGTAATATGTATCTCCTTCAACTATATAAACAAACTAGTTGATTAATCAAGTTGCAGATATCTACAAAGCTGAAACTGGGAAGGCCTTAAAAATAACTTTGTTATATAAAAATATTCTGCCAGAATCCTTACTCCAGATCTCTTATTTGAGTGTTTGCATTTTATAAATGTCATTTTAATTTTGATTTCTCAAAAATAAATATGAAGATCCAGCATAACATGTTATCTTTAGCAGAGATATCTTAGGACAAAGTGTATCACTGTTCCAATCGTGGTCAAATAATAAGAATCTCTGTTGATCTAGAATGCTTCATTTAGAACCACAGCAAAAACATAATTAATGAAAAATAAAGCTAACATTTATAATGAATGTGGCTATGATATCAAAGATGCTTCCATTAATCAAGATTTGAATGCACTTAATGAACATTTTTTGCCCAGTATTTTTCTTTATTATGCCATATGTGCATAAGCAATCAAATATGCACAAATTGATTTTTTGTGGGTATAAAAATATTTACATTCCAGACATTTTTATTTTTTAAACTACTGTTTTTCTCAAATAAGATAGGAACGTGTTAATATTTCCACTAATAAAATTCTTGACTTTCTTTGTTAGACTAGCATTAGAGATTTCATATTATCCATCATTAATATTTCTTTCAAGTCTTTACACATATGTCAATTTGAAAAAGCTTCTTGTCTTTTTAATTGATATAGGGGTTCTTTTAATCTATTCATCTTATGAGTGTCTTCTTATACTTAGATGACACAAATTTGTAAAGACTGTCTGGAAAGAAAGAGAGCAGATATATACCCATGTACACATATAAATCACTGCTTTGTCTGCCAGGAAAAGAAAAAAAAAAAGTCCATTAATGTTTCCCCATATTCTTACATCATCTTGGCCTGATTTTCCTTTCTGCTAGTACTCATCAGAATCCTCTGGTTTGCGTTAAATAGGGTTGAAATTGCAGAGAAGTAGAGAGTTGGCATTTTAAATGAGTCAGGCCTTCTCTATACATGTCATTGTGACAAATCTTTATAGGAACATTATAGATACAAAACTAGCGATTAGCTCCATTGCTATGCACTCCTGTATTTCTGCAACAGAGAGCGATCATCAAATTCACATTATCTGGGAACTTGGGAGTTAGCAGTAGCTGACCATGCCAGCTGGAAGAGGCTTTAAACATGTGTTATGCTATTAAGTGGTATTACAATGTACCAATAATGGATTACAAAAAAATGTTACAGACCTCGTTACTCAGAAGTATAGATGCACTGTGCACATTATGCAGCCATGGTAATGCAGTTTGCTAAAAGAAAAATGATTAATTGGTAGACAGTTTAGCATAATGAATTATGCAGAGGTGAAACTGGATTAAATCAATTTACACAACAAAAATAAATACAGAAAAATTAAAATATGAGCATGAGTACTAGCAACAGTATAATTTTAAAATGTTTAGGTGTGTGTGGGGGGTGTCTCATTTTGTACCTAGAATGTATTTTTCCTTCTGGTGCTAATATGGGCCCCACAATTATCACTTTTGCACTGTGGCTGCAATTAAGACAATTTACTTAAGGACACTCCAATGTGTAATGGGCAGTCACAAAAAAAAAAAATCATCATCAACAACAGTAATAAAATCTTCCAATTTAACATAGGAAACAGAAGGAGGTTTGGGGCTAAAAAAATCTTGAATCTAGAAAGTTTGATGTCTTTCACCCCAAGTTGTATGTTATCTTAGAACTATGTTTTTTTTCTGTTGGCATTCTGGTTTAAAACCACTATGGAAAACTAAATTTCTTAATATTCAGAAAAATTCTCCTCTCAGGTTAGCATCCAACCCTGCTAACAACACTCATTGCAGTGTAGTAAAACAATATATATAGTTTTATAAATGTCAGATTTAGCCATCTGCCCAAAGTTCTGATACACCTGTCATTTTCATTATCAAGTCTTTATAAGTAGCTAATGATAATGAAATCCTCTTCAGGAAAAACAAGTATCAGAACATAAACCTACCCCATAAAATGAAAATGGATTCCTCTATGTGTTTTTTTCATTTTATTCCACATTAAAACGTGTATGTTCTCTATTTAGAATATAAACAGAACCTGTTCACAAAGGTAAATAGTTTTCTGATGGCTCTGAAGTCAGAAGTGTTTTCATGGTAATTTCTTTGTAGAAACAAGAAGACAGCCTTCAAATAAATCTGATAGCATGTTCAACTTAAGAAAACAGAAAAAAAAAATTATAGGAGATTAAATACAGAGGCACAATTAAGAAGTCCATAAATTATTTGAGGAAATATATCAAAAAAGATAAAATCCAGTACTGAAGTTTTCTTCAAACACAAAAGGGAAAAAAGGTTCCTAGAGAGTCCGTAAGGCCAAAATACCTAATAGAGTGCTCAGGGAACACAAGACCATTGCAGAGAAGCTAAAAAACAAACAAACAAAATTATTCACATTAGTCTTACACTATGAAAGAAACTTTATTCCTCATGCCCTAACCCTTACTTGTGGAGGACTCATGAGATAAAGTCATTGCAGAGGATGTGGAACAACCATAAAATGAACCATACTAATTGTGGGAATCTACCAGTGTTCATCAAAGAGCTCTAAGGCAAGTTAAGAATGCATTGGCTCGAATACTGGCATCTCCTAAAGCTTCCTGAACATCTGAAGGTGGAAGGTGGTGAACGCCATACCAACTGTTTAAAAATTTTCTAAGAGGAACTCTGAAGAACTACTAGTAAATTAGTAGAAAATGTGCAGAAATGAATTAGTTAATAGTCCGATTTAGTTGGAATGAGTGACTTGGTTTATTATTATGAAGGTTTGCCTTATAAATTTATTGACATAATCTGAAATGGTCTACAAGCATGTGGATAAATATGATTCAGTTGGTTGCACTGGATTTCCACAAGGCTCTTGACACATTCCTTCACTCAGGACTTCTAAAGAAATTAAAGCATGGAATAGGACGAAATGGCCTTGAATGGATAAAGAAGTGGCTAAAAGTCAGGAAACAGGGGCACTACAGCTCACTAATGGTCTGTGCTGGGATTTGTGCTGTTCAATATATCCATAAAAAAACTAGATGTGAGCAGCAAGTAGAGAAAAATTGCTGACAGTATGGAGTTATTCTAGATAATGAAGACATACAGCCAGGCCATGCAGAGCTGCAGAAAGACCTTAAAAAAAACCAAACAACCTTATGACATCAAGAAACTGTGCAGCAGCACAGAAAATGAATACCAGTGTAGACAAGTATAAAGTGGTTGGGAAAAAGGCAAATATATAACACACGCACTCTGCACTGGCTATTACCTTAGAGGTGAGACCTTGTAGTGAAGAAAAACTGGCACCAGTTCAGTAATGGTCAAAAAATCGAAGGAAATGTTGGAAACTATTAGAAAAGAAATAAAAGAGAAAACCCTTTTCCAGTGTAAATTCCTGTTTCAAACATGTCTTGAATATGGCCATTAGGGAAAATGACCAAAGTTAACAAAACAATTTTCAGTTGAGGTATGACTTGTGAAACTTCCCTGCTTGGAAAGAGATAAGTGAGAAGGATAGGAAAGAAATCCACAGTTCTAAGTCTAACAAAAAGACAGTACAGATGGGTCAATAGTTCATTCTAATATATGAAACAGGGAACATCAAATGAGACCATTAGCTACTAAATACTAAAAGATGATTCTTTACAAGAAAATCAGCAAGCACAGAGAATTCAGCACCAAAGACTCAGTGCAATGATGCTTAAATTTTATAGCCACTCAAGGTTTAACAACAAGAGATGGAATACAGATGGGATAACTGGGTACATAAGTAAATCCACTGAGGATGTCTGAGCTGAAGATAACTAAGGTCTAGAAGAGAAATTAGGGAAATCATTGTATTTGTATGTCATGTCATTGTGTTGTTTGTATGTTTCCTCTCACAACAAGATACCACACAGATGGATTCCTGGTCTAATGCAGTATAGAAGTCCTTGTACTTATCTGTATTCAGACAATATTTGCATAAAATAATGGGGAAAAATATTATACAAATATGAAGTCAGCACATCTGGCTCACTAAGTCTCTGAGGCACAGTTTACAACACCTTGAGAGAGAATGCTGCTAAATATTGTTCCATATTTGCTCTGTTCCAGTGATCTTTCCTGCATTTTGTACTGCTCAGTGTCCTAGAGAGAATTCTGGTCATGGTGAATCTTTCATCTGAAAGGTCAATATAACTATTTTTATGTTTGTAAGAAATGA
The DNA here is from genome assembly GCA_013400195.1 of Aramus guarauna. Classification (NCBI taxonomy): domain Eukaryota; kingdom Metazoa; phylum Chordata; class Aves; order Gruiformes; family Aramidae; genus Aramus; species Aramus guarauna. The sequence continues at coordinate 414,050 of VXBL01006863.1, forward strand.
CAATTTTTGTAAGAGATGTGAGATAGTGGGATAAAAAAAAAAGGAAGAATAAGTTACATTCTTACATAGGTTCACAAATTCAAGAGTTTAGAAGACTGGTCATTGCAGATGTTGCAGCCAATGAGGAATTTTATATTCTCTGTGTTTTTAACAATTTGCACTTTGGATAGCCTTATGTAATGAGTAGTTATTGTGATAGTCTTACACTTTCAGACAGTCAGTGCAAACCTTCCTCCAAAGTTTCTATTTAAAATAAGATGGTATTCTAGAGACTTCTTTATTAGTCTCATTTTCTCCTACAATATTGTTGCAAGCGATCTAAATTTCAGTTTATTGTAGCCCTGAAATTTTAGGGACTAAAAATACAGAGAACAATTATCATTTTAAGATGGGAAAAGTGATGTCATGGGTCACGTTCAAGGTATTTATTCTGTGGCAATGTTATTTTAAAATTGCAGATATATATATAAATAATAAATGCAAATAAGAAGGAAGTGTATAAAATCCATCATTAATGACTATATTTTTGTTAATGCTGAATGATATCTGGGAAGTTGCTATTGGTAGATTTTGAAATGTCTTTCAAAAACATTTACTCTTTAGTTATGCCTTAATTTATATACTTGTGTAAAACTTAAATATTTAGGCAACAGTACTGTCTATGTCCACATGTTAATCAATAAAAAAGGCAGGTTTCTTCAGAGGGTGACTCTGAGATAAGGCACCTGAAGTAAGTGCCAAAATAGTTTTGAATGGTGTCTTCTCTACTGGCAATGAAGTCTTGATAACTACGTTGAAAGAGATGCTCAGCATGTAGATAGGTAAGTAGATTAAAAAGCTTTTGGGAAGGCCAAGTCTAATGTTCATCTAGTTTGTGAAGTTTACTGCTACTTTAAAATCAGAACCATACGAATCTTTGTGACATAAACTATTAGCCCTTTATTCAGTTATGAATATGCTTCACTTTATGAACATAAGCATGAGAACAATTCCCTTCATTGTTTAGTCCTGTCTTCCTATTACAATCATCTCATCAAATGGTTTTCATAAAATCATTATGTTTTGTCTAAAAACAGTTTGTATTTTCTTAAGCTCACTGTTTTCTTTGGGTTGCTGCTCCAGAATTTCACTTGTGTCATTACTGCTTTTAATTTGCAGTGTATTTGGGACTATGCACACACTTAAGCTTTTGTGCCTACACTGTCTCGAGTTAAATATTTATTTTCATAGCATTTGTCACCTGGTGCATTTCTAGAGAGCAAATATAATGCCTCTGGCTGTGTCTATATTGTTAAATATATTGTTTCCAGGGCATCACCCTTCTCCTTGTGGTCAGGAAGAATACGAAGATGCGCGTCCACAAAATTTAGAGCAAGCTTACTCTAGAGCAGACTGTCTGCACAAAATTTGTCCTTGGATTTCCATTAGGTCTGATGTGTTGCTGCTGTGACTCTAGAAAACACTTAGTTTTGCTTTTTTTTTTTTTCCCCCAACTGAGAAAGTCTGAGACTACCGTATAGCCTTTTGTGTGTGTGTGTGTGTGTGGTATAAAAGTTAGGATAAATATCATTAGTGTTCTGGTGCAAAGCCTTCTGTTAGAGTTTTTGAGAAAAAGTAGGGCAGATCAAATGGTATCTGCTTGTGTGTTGTCCATACTGACTTTTAAGAGTGGTCACAGGAGTGACTTACCTTCAGAACAATGGTGAAGCTTTATCTTGGAAAAAGTTAATTGGACCAGTCCAAACTACAGCTGAGGAAGTAAACAGTGTGGATAGTCTGGGATCAACTGCTGGAGCTTTTCCCCTAGTGTGTTTTACTTGAGAAGATAGATACAATCTATGAATCTTTGTTTGCTAAGTGACTCATCTTTTGTTAGTTTCTTTTTTCAAATTACAATTTTTTTACTCTGGTGCGGGGTTTTTTTGTGTGTGTTTTGGTTTTTTTGTTTTGGTTTTGGTTTTAATTCTATAGCCCATGGTCATTCCTCAATTCAGGTAACTAAATCTGTGCACTGACTCTAAATGAGGTCTCACTGATGTCTTGTACAAAGGTACTAAGACTTCTGCGTAGCTGGAAGCATTTTCCCTATTGATTTGGGGGACTGTAGTTGCCCTTTTTACAGCTTTATTCCATTATTGATTTACTACCATCCTTATAAACCTCCTTTATAAATATACAAAAACCTGTTTTTTTCCATTATTTTTTTGTTTCCAGCTGAGAAAATTCCAGCTGGTTTCCAGGTCCAAGGCTGCAGCACAGATTCTTGTTCTGGTTCTCTAAATGAATGGACTTTCACTTTATTCTCATAAATTCCCCCTCATCCTATTACTTCACTCCTTGAGGCTATTCATTTATTTATGTATAATATTTCACTGCTCCCCTCTATTCCAAATGACTGCCAACTTTGTGATATCATCTAATTTCATTACCTCACTTCAACTTTTGAGCCAAGGTCAGAATTGAAGATTGAGATACTGAAACTGCTCCCAATCCTCAATAAATTTCAATTATGACTGCTCCATAGTATAATATTTTCTCTTCAATACAACAAAACAGCTATTGTCATCTGATACTGTATACTCCTATGTAAGCTTACATCATATGTTTATTTAATTCCTTGAGGTTTTAATATTTTTTCCTTAAATATTTTTTCTAAAAAAGTGCATAATGTAAGGACAAACAAGTTCAGAGGTATATAGATCAATTTTCATCCTCTTTATAAATATTAGTATTTGCCAATCACTTTTCATATTTATTCACATACAGTGTGATGCATTTCATGTATTGCTTCTCCAGAGTTTTCTAAGGCAGATTATCCTGCTCTTCTGTCAGAAACACGTTTTTATTTCAGATGTAGTGCTTTCAATTTGCATATCATCATTGTATATCACCAGTCTCGGTGGCTATCCTGTTTGTTTTCCTTGTCCAATATCACAAAAATATTAGGGAAATTTATATATAGCTGAGTCAGAGTCAAACTATGTTTAGTCAGCATTTTAGTCACAAAGAATAATACAGATTCTTTTGTGTGCCTTTTTTTCAAACAAACTCACAACAGCTTATTCTGTAAATGTGTACCTTCTGCAACACCATTTAGTCCTGAGCAAAAGTTTATCAAGTTAGAAACTCCAGAAAACAGGTATTTATAATTGAAACCGCAGCTCAAGTTTTGCACCAGTGTATGACTGCACTGTCTTAATTTAAGTCTATATTCTTTCACAATGCCATAACTATTTATTCATAAGGGAAAAGGGTTATGGTTCTCAAACATCTTCTCCATACAGTTAGAGTAACTGAATGGTGATGCATTTTCCACCTGAAGTTAGCATTCTGTTACATTTTAATTTCCAATATCTGAAAGAAATTGGGTCTTTTGATGTAGTCCCAGGTTGCTTAGTCAGATGAAAAACAAAAGCTCCTCAGGTCTCTGATATAAATGCTGAAAACCTAGTAAGTTAGCAAGAAATATCAGGAGATAACAAGTGAGGGATCTATTTTTAAAGCCACCATGCAAATAATTCTAATTCCTTCCAAATCCTAATTTCAAAATCCCTTGTAAGATTTTTACTTTACATCTTGGGCAGCTTCTGATAAGGAATACAACACTGGACCACCAAATTTCAGTGTGTTAAATTTTCAGTGCCAGATATTGATCAGATCATAAATAAAACCATGGTACTAGAAGAACAACTCTTTTTACCTGTCACTATCTAATAAAGAAATTGGTGTTTGATAAAAAAAAAAAAATCTTTTCTATGCTATGTATAGGAAGATAAAGCTCTTTACTTTCCATTTTTATTATACACAAAAATACTGTTTTTCATATATTAATAAAAATGTGCTGTACTCTATTATACAAGATCTAATAATAATATATGCAGATTAATGCAAAATTGACTGTGATAATGCTGATGGCAAATTTTATGAGAAAATATTACAACTAGTAAAATATATTAAACCAAACTAAGCAAAATGTTCATAAGCATAGCAAATTCAGTGATTAATAGTCAGCAAGATTCTGGCTTTCTGTGTCATCACTTGGATTTTATGTGGTGTTACTAAGCAACAAAGGTTACTCTCCAGCAACACTTAGATGAAGCATTTGCAGTTTTAATCAAATCAGCTGCTAAGTGAACAGTATTTTTGTGTAATCTGTTTGTCAGTGATAGATAAACAGTACAAATAAATCAAATATATGTTAATTTATCTTATATAGCATAATTATAACAAGTCTCATTTTTGTTAGGTAATGGACATTTCTAATGTTCATCTCTGATTATATAATTTATCTTATTGTGAACATCCTTGGTAGCAGGAATAATTTAAGCAATATTTTAGTTTTGCCTTCAAGCTCCAAAAAGTATTTACTCAAATGTCCTCAAATGATGATTAAAACTATTATATTGATATCAAGATGAGAACAGTCCACATAAAAATTGCACTGTCAGAAGTATTTTTTGTTGTTGTTGTTATTTAATATTTAAAAAAAAAAGAAGAATCCTATAAGTCATTGCAAATTGCTTTTTAATTTTATATTCTAATTCTCCCTGTGGTACTAACAGAGAAGACTAGACAAGGCAATGTGCCAAATTATTGAAACATCCATCAATTCTGCTGCTTTTAAAATTCCATGTTGATTTAAAAGTGGAAACAGCTACTCAACAAAAGCTTCTCTGTTCCAGGAAGCATAGACTGTAAACCACCAATTTGTATTAGCTACTAACTAATAGAGAAAAGTTTGTTTCAGATAAAGCATGAGGCCTTTGAAGTTGAAAGATCACAGAGGTGAACAATTTCTTTTAATCTGTATGCCACCATATGGATTGTGTTGCTATCATGTTAAAAGGATTCTTCAGAGAAAACTGCAGAATTCCAATTGAAAAAAAATTAAAAAATAAAGCCATATATACAGAATTTAAAGCCACATCAATTTAAATGCCTAATAACATAAAAGACTGGACAAAAATAGGATGGTATGAAGAACAAAGAAGTAATACATGACATGCTGATACGCATAAGTTAGTGAAGATGATAAATTATCTTTCTCTGCTTTTGGAAGTTGTTTTTTTTTTTTGTAAATATTAGTGGTAGTAGAAAGAATAGTAATGGTAACACTGCTGTTGTTGTCACACTTATTTTTAGAGAAGTTGTCATAAAAATTTGTAAATAAAACTCCTCTAAGTCTTTGCCCTTCAGATATCATTTAGATAACATACGTTTTTTAACGGAGAGGGAGAGAAGGGAGAGAGAGAATAAATAATGGGGCCAGTTCTACTGTATTTGCATGAAGAGTTACTTTGAAATCCATATGGCAGTCCATGGAGTACACCATCTAAGCCTTTAAATATTGTCCCATGGGAATATTTATGTAGCCCTTCTACACTGCAGGAGGTAAGATTGTACTCAAACACATTAGTTAATGTAATCTATTTTCTACCTAAGGGATATGTTGCTGGTTTATATTTTTACAGAATTAATTAGATGTCATTTGTGTTCTTATTGTTCCTGAGGTTGTGTGATGTCATTTATTGCAGAGGAGAGATTCTGTTGCAGAGATATAGCAAATTAAAAAGCTCAAATGAAATGGGGAGGGAAAACAGAACAGAAATGTTAAGATCCACAACATTTTAGATTCCAAAGGTGCTCTAAATTAGGATTCAAGTAACTTTTTCACTCTGATTAATAGGGGTAGACAAGACTCTTTGGGAGCAAGGTAGGTCGTCTGGAGTTTTGGGGGAGTGTGGGTTTGATAGCATTTTTCTGGACATGCCTGTCTTGCTTTATTGAAAGACAGAGCCTCTGCCTCTGTATAAAAACTACAGATATCTAATGTAATTACCTAAGTGCAGTGGAAATAAGGCGGTATGATTTTACTGGAATAAAAAGTTTTCCAAGATCATATACTAAAGCAATATGGACTACTTCATGTGGTTTGCATAAGCACTACCTGTTAATTTAACATGTGCAGGAAATTAGTGGCAATGGTCCTAATCTTGATTCCAGTAGATCTGCTTCCATTTTTGTTGTTATGTGCAATTTCAGTTAGTCTCCAGGAAGTGCTTTGGACTGTAAATATTCCATTAGCATTCCATTTGAACACTTATGTTTTTTTGCAGCCTAGCTGGTTTTTTTTTGTCTAGCTGTGGTCAATTAACACAAAGAAATCCTAATAAAAAAAAAAAATCTTCCTCCAGAATGTAATAAATCATGTAAAAGAAAAATATTTTGCTAGTATTATATCTCCCTCTACTGGTAAAATATTAATTTCCTTATGATTAAATTCAAAAGCAGACTATATTTAAAAAAAAGAATGGAACACAGTAGCTCCCTTTTGAAAATATGGTTGCCAGGATGAATATTTTAAAGAGACAAATAAGAATTAAATATTTTTTCAAGACTGGGAAATGCAGGAAGTTATGACAAGGGTTACTGATTTATTCAAGGGAGATTGATTCACATGGGAGGTAGGCTGATATATGCAGTGAGGGAGTCTAATGGAGTTATCTCAGCAATTTCCTTTAAAAATAGAATAGAAAATACGTAAATATGGAAGTAGCCTAAAAATGTTAATACTCTATGACAAGAAAGAAAAATAACAGGAAGTAAAGGTTATCTCCTGGTGCTCACTAACAATGTCAAACAATTAAAGCTGGTCAAATAATGTAAGCAGCAATGATTATCAAAACAAATGATGGCTGTAAAAATAGACAACATTCACCAAATCTCTCAAAATTATTAAAAACCTCTACAATTTTGTAGCATTGATAATAACTATAGTAAACGTGTATTCAGTAAAAACCCCCTCAACATTCTCATTCTTAAATCAAACAAGTCAAGGAGACCTCATGTATTATTGACTAGTAACACTGGACTCATGAAGGACTTTTCATTCTCCCTAGGTTTTTGTTACACTTCTCCAAACGTGTACAGAGGAGAAACTGTTGCACAGGACTCTTCTGCTTTTCTAGAACAAGGATGAACACATTTTCTGTATAAATTTTCCACCTAAAGCACTGGAAACTTAGTACCTGAAATCTCAAGTAAGGTTTTATTAAGATTTGCAGCCTGGAACCTGCTATAGGCAGTAAATTTTGCTTTTGTTGTAAAGCACAGCTAGAGGAGTTGGTTGGGCCATCATCTAGCTTTTATATAATACCTTTAGGACGACAGTTCTCACTCTGGAGCCAGGAAGTTTTGTTTCTTGAATAGAAATAAATCTCTTCTTCCCAGGAGAGTGCTGTAAAAAGTAGCAACCATACACAAAGTTGGTCCAAGTTACATTATAGGGGAATGTGTGATTTTCGTAATTTTGAGTAAAGTATTTTGGTCATGACAGTGCATGAACTAAACAATTTGTGACATGATGCTCTCATTCTTCATAACCTCCCTCTCTCATGATGATGGTATGATGGACATGACAGCACTGATCATGAATACATTTTTGCTGTTTTTGGTTGTTGTTTTTTTTTTCCAGAAAGCTATTAAAAACTTATTAAAGCTTTAATAATTAACCAAAGACAGTGAAATTATTCTAAAAAAGCTTAAAAATAATAAATAAGAAAGTCCAAATAAGTGAGAGAAAGAAAGAGAGAAAAAAGGAAGGAAAGGAAGGGCAGTGGAGTGGAAAGAGAAAGAGAGGACCAGAGGCAATGGGTACAAATTGAAACACAGGAGATTCCATCTGAACATCAGGAAACACTTTTTTACTGTGAGGGTGACCAAGCACCGGCAGAGGTTGCCCAGGGAAGTTGTGGAGTCTCTCTCCTTGCAGATATTCAAAAGCTGTCTGGGCACAGTCCTGGGCAATCTGCTCTAGGTCACCCTGCCTGAGTAGGTGGGTTGACCTCTGGAGGTCCCTTACAGCCTCAGCCATTCTGTTATTCATGAAAAGAAATGGAAAAGAAGGAAGGAAGGAAGGAAGGAAGGAAGGAAGGAAGGAAGGAAGGAAGGAAGGGAAAATGCTTTTAATATGAAAAAAGGGGGGAAAAAGCTATGCTGCCCCACTTTTGTATGCAGGTGGTATTTAACCATGTGATCAGATGAATGTCCTTTATAAACTGTCAGTGTCAAGGTAAATTGATTCATTGCTTATGGTGTGCACTGTCAGCATTGATTGTTATCTTTTCATTTCTTACTTGTCATTCAGATTAATAATGTTAATGGTGCAAATGTTTGCAGCTTTCTTCTATATGTCAATCACTGAAGAAGTTGCTCTGCACAGGTAATTTCTCTGGATTTCTTTATAGCACTTCTTTGACTAGTTTTAATTGGTGGCAAGAGCACATTGTATCTCCTGACTACTCATGCGTGTTAAATACTTCTAAAAGCTTCATGGTGTAGTCACTGAATACATGTCCATGATCAACAAAAAAGTTTCACTCATTTTTACTGCCTTTTGTTTGTGTGCTTTTTTTCCTGAAACATGGAAGAATGCAGTTGGCAGCTATTAGGAGACCCAAAAAAAGAAATAATACTTTTGTATATACAGCACTGAATGAATCTTTCTTTTACTTCAATAATAAAGTGTAATTAACCAGACATAATTACAGAAAATAAACCCTACATATTATAAATTATAAAGTCCTACTAGAAGTGGAGTTGGAGAAGATAACTGATTTTGATGCAATGGAAATCAGGTTGGAGACACTGATCGTAGACTAGTTCTCCAGTTGTTACTATTTTAATTCATTAGGCTGAAAACAATCTAGAACTTGCTAGCAAAATGTCATGATGATGCAAATCTTTGAAATATTGCCAAAAAAGAAGAGGACTGGAATGCTATCCAGGATGAAGTATATAACCCTGTATGTATAGTGGTCTAAATTAAATGGGAAAGATATAATTGTAGAAAGGGCAAATCATGAATGTAGGGACTAAACCCCAGAATTTCTGCTATCAGCTAGGAGCTGCAAATATTACTGAAGCAGAAACCTGAATGTGTGAGATTATTCAGAATAGGGAAGACTAATGTGACCCCAGATAACAAGTTGTTTCCATTTGGGACAGAAAATATTAAAGCCTTAGTACAAAGGACCAGTGAGTATGTATCTGTGATACTTTCTGAAGTACTGGGTTTAATTCTAGTAGTACATGTTTAAAGAATATAGTAACTAGAAAATAGTTATATAAAACTAGATATATATAATAGAAAATATATATATAATAGAAAATAGTTATGATATAGAGGAAATGACTGGTAATTTGCTGAAACTAATAGCTACATTAACAGGTTTTGTGTTTATGTTTTTTTTAAACCCAGTGACACTAGTCAGCTAAATGTCTCATTGCCAGTGCTTCGGTTTCTACAATCAAGCGACATTTTTTGATGAATACAGCCTATTGGGGAGTGATGGGATTTACTGTCTAGAAAAGGCAGGAGAATCTTCACTAGCAGATTGGCTGACTTAATTAATTGTACTTCAAACTAACTTGGGGGATAGTGTCAAAAGCTGTGACACCTGCATATTCAAAAGCAGCTGGGTGGATGAGTGCACTTACGACAGTAGTCAGGAATGCTTCCCAGCCATTTCCAAGTGCAAGAAACCAGCCACCTCAAGTGTATGTATACCAATGCAGGTAGTCTGGGCAACAAACATGAGGAACTGGAACACTGTGAGCTATGATGTCATAGGTATCACAGAAACCTGGTGGGAAAATTCACATGATTGAAAGACCACAATGGATGGCTACCAACTGTTTCAGAAAGATAAGAAAGGAAGAAGAGAAGGTGGAGTTGCACTTTATGTAAAAGAGAAATTTGAGTGTATGGAGGTGAACTATGAAGACCATGAAAGATCTATTGAATGCCTTTGGATCAGGATTAGAGGAATCTTGTGTTAGGTATCCAGTCAGGATGACGAGGCCAATGAAAACTTATTTTGGCAGCTCAAGAACCTGGTCCTCATGGGTGGCTTCAATTATCCAGACATTGTTGGGAAAACAACACAGCAGTGCACAACTTATCCATCAGGTTCCTGCAACTCATTGAAGACTGCTCCCTGCTACAGATGCTGGACATGCCGACTAGGAATAGCACATTGCTGGATTTACTGTTCACAGCCTGAGAGAAGACTTACTTGACAACATAACTACCAATGATAGCTTTGGATACAGAGATCACAAGATTGTGGAGTTTAAGATCCTGCCGAGCACACTGAAGATCAGCAATAGGACAAAGCCCCTGGATTTTAGAAGGGCCACCTTCAATGTGCTCAGAGCCCAGCCACAAGAAATTCCCTGGGAAGCATCCATGAAGGGCAAAGGAGTTAGTGAGTGCTGGGCATTATTCAAGAACAGCCTTCTGGAAGCACAAGAACAGTCCATCCTCCACAAAGGAAAAGGAAGAAAGCAGAACAAGACTATCCTGTCTTAACAATGAACTTTTGGATGTGCTTAAAAGGTAAAAAGAACCATACCAGCTATGGAAAGGTGGCCAAATAGTCATTGTGGACTACAAGAACCTTTCTAGGGCATGTAGAGATGTAGTCAGGAAGGCTAAGGCTCAGCTAGAGCAAGAGAGATGTCAAGAACAAGAAAGGGTTCTTCAGATACATGAGTGCTGTGGTTTTGCCCCAGGTGGCAGCTACGTGACACGCAGCTGCTTGCTCACTCCTCCCCACCCAAGGGGATGGGGAGGAGAATGGAAAAAAAAAACCTTGTGGGTTGAGATAAAGACAGTTTAATAGGATAACAAAGGAAGATGATGATAATAACAACAACTACAATAACTAAAACAACAACAATGAAGTGATGCTTCTGAGCAGCAACTCCACCTCCCAGCTAGCATCCTCAGTTACATTCAGAGCATGACACTCTGTGGTAGGGAATATCCCTTTGGCCAGCCTGGGTCAGCTGTCCTGGCTGTGCTCTCCCAGCTTCTTGTGCACCCAGCAGGGCGTGAGAAGCTGAAAAGTCCTTGGCTTAGTGTAGGCACTACACCTACCTAGCAACAATTAAAAACATCAGTGTGTTATCAACATTATTCTCACACTAAATCCAAAACACAGCACTATACCGGCTACTACAAAGAAAATTAACTCTATCTTAGCTGGAACCAGGACAATGAGCAAACAGTTTTGCTGACAACACTAAACTTGGTGATGAGGTGGACATCTCTGAAGAGAGAGCCATGCTACAGAGAGACCTGGACAGGCTGGAAGAGTGGGCTAGCAAGAATTGTATGAACTTTAATAAAGACAAGTCCCTGCACTTGGGATGGAATAACCAAAAAAAGCCCAGTACAGGCTAGTATCCGTGTGGCTGGGAAGCAGCTTTACTGAAAAAGACCTGGGGGGTCCTGTTGGACAACAAACTGAACATAAGTAAGCAATGTGCTGCTGCAGCAACAAAGCCAAATCAGATACTAGGCTGCATCTGCAGGGTTATTATTAGCAAAAATGGAGATATGATCATCCCACTACACTCGGTGCTTGCCAGGCTGCACCTGGAGTATTGTATTGAGTTCAGGTCTCCATAATTCAAGAGAGATGCAGACAGACAGGAGAGGTTCCAAAGGAGGGCCATTAAGATGGTCCAAAGGCTGGAGAACCTGGGCTATAAGGAAAGATTAAATGTATCTTCTTCCTGGAGAAGAGAAGGCATGGGGAGACCTAATCACAGTGTTCCAGTATGTAAAGGGCAGATACAAAGTGGATGGAGGCTCTCTCTTCACAAGGAGTCTCATGGAGAAGCAAAGGGGCAACACGTACAAGTTGCACCAAGAGGGGTTTCATATCAATGCAAGAAAGAATTTTTTTGCAGTGAGAACAATCAGCCACTTGAACAACCTCCTCAGGGATGCGGTAAAGTCCCAATTGCTGGAGGTTTTCAAGATGCAATTGGACAGGGTGATAGATAATCTCATATAGGCTCCCTTTCCCACAAAAAAGATGGACGAGGTGATCTTTTGAGGTCCTTTCCATCCTGGGCTGTTCTATGATTCTTTTTCTTATCTTCTGTAAGGTAGGCCCATAGTAAGACAGATGAGAACTAACTTCTGAGATACTTAGAATTACTTAGGTTTTAGGAAATAAATTGATCTAAATGATATCCATGGAAGACTCCAGAAGAGACTGCATAAAAGAACTCCTTTTCAACTGAAAATAGATCAGTGAAAGAAATATGAGAAATTGGACATGCAGATTTGTTGTGTGGAATTAATTTGTCAGAAATGCTTACAGTATGGACACATTGCTCTAGGATGCCTTTGTAGTCAATGAAAAACAAGAAAGAAAAAAAACCCCACAACATTACAAGGGCAGAATTCATCTACATAATTTAGATTTCTATTTTAAGATGAGAGTCTAGAAGTGCCTATTTCTCTTCCATAATGATGAAGAACCCTTAAAGTTGCAAGCTTAGACAAGAAGCCTACACAGTAGAAAATTAGTTTTGGCCAAGTGAATCATCAGGTGAGTCTTTGATTGGTTGTGCCAAAAATACATCTTTTTCAAGAGAAATAAATGCAATGAGAGGAATACTGTCCTTTCAAATTTCACCTTAGCATAAACAGAATAATTATTGGGCTTTTTTTTCCTGACCTCTGTCATTTTTTTAAAGATTTGTCATTGTGCTGTTCAATTTGGAATGCAGTATATAAATATTTCAATTGCTATTTGTCATGCCTTCAGTTTTGTTAAGTGTGATTTCCAAGTAAGTGTTTATTTTCATGGTATATCCATCCCAAAGGGGTGTTGTCCTTACACTGTGCTACTAGGCCATGCCAGGCAAGTGCAAAGCTGCCAACACAAGGCTCTAGAGTATGTGAAATCTAGCATTATTTCTGCAGACTCTGCACATCCTAATTTTAAAGATAGTAGTGTAGGCAGTCAGGAGAGAAAAAAAGTACTTTCCAGTGGTGAGCTGTAATCAGGAAAGATCTGTTGGAAATGACAGAAAAGCAGGAAAGAGTTGAGTCCTGTGTGCCCTGAGAGAGTTTTTAAATAATACCCCTGCAATCTGGGCAGCCTGTTACATGCATGTAAAAAAAACTTAAACTAAAAAGGCTGATGAGTATCTGTGGTGAGAATCAATCAGAGAAAAACCAAAGTAATAAATATTTAGTTACATTGTCTGCCAAATTCTGCTGCCTACTACAAGGTGCAAATACATTGCAAGGTAGGCATAATCTTGTTTACAATGAAGTCAGTGAGCAAACTGCGACACAAACAAGTGGAGAGTTATACCACTGATGGTTGCTTCCTCAGTCTGAAAGAAAAAAAGCCCCCAGAATCTTTTAAGCTATACATTTAGTGTAGACTGAACTGAACTAAATTAAAATTCACCGTAAATAAAATTTGGCTATATATTCAGTGTAGTCTGCTGTCAGTGAAAATCGTTATTACGAAACATTAACAAAGATGAAGATCTGGCCAACTAGCCTAAAATTAAGAGTATAATTTTTAAAATAATATCTCATTCTCCACAGAGGAACAAACATAAAATTTTTATGTTTTTCAACAGGGTTGTGAGTAAAAATACAAGATGATATATGAAGCTATCAATATTGGATATTGATAGACATTTTTTCTGCTTATTGAAGGATTATTTAAATTGAAATAGTCTTGAATAGTAATGGTGAATAATTTCTGTTAATATCATCATTTGTCAGTTTCTGGAAGTTTCATATCTGCCACGGACATAATTTTTTTCCATATTTCAAGGCCATACATTGATTTAAATTGAAGCAGTGAAAGAAAACAGCAAAACAAAAGTATGAACTTCTGTATTGTTTAGCAATATATACTTTTGTGCTTGTATGTGTATATGTACACATATTTATATATATATATTTGCATACATTATATGCATACACACACATATATATATAAATATTTACTCACAGTTGGCCAAACAACTTTATTAGTATACTGATGATTCTAAATACTTTCCTGTTTTATTATTTCAATAAGTTGTCTATCAGAATGCTATAAATCTTCAAAGATTAATGCTTATAATTGAGTAATGTTTAATGGTGATTATTTCATGCAAAAATGTTTATTTCTAGTTTCATTTACTCAGAAAGGAGGGTAATGAGCCACCATTAAGACAGCTGGATTCATGATGCTTGGAGCTGTTGTCAAGCACTGCTCTTCACAGTAGGGCATTTATTGAAACAAGCAATGCAAAATATCTGTCTAAAAAATATGTCTCACCTGGAAAAAGAACTATATAATTAACCCTTACAATGTTGCTCACTGTTTTCTCACAACTAAGTTGTGAATTGAAATGAATCAGTGTTCTATTTCAATTACACCTTTCATATTCAGACAGCTAGGTACACTTTGGGGTGTGTGTGCATCCATGTTTGAATGTATGCGAACAAATATGTAAAATTAGACTGAAGTTAACACTTTACCATTAATCTAAATGAGGCCAAGATATAAGCAGAGTATGCATAGCAGTAAATTTGCTTAATGCTATCTTCAGCATTATATACGTTTCTGTGTTTGGCAAATTTACGGAAATAATACAGAAGTGAACAACTAGAAGGCCTGTCACAATAAAGTGTAAGCTGAATGATTTCAGTCAGTTACAACTAATCTATTACAGTTTTGGAAATATATCTGTGAGACAGGCAGCACTGTGAGTTAACCTAATTTACCTAGTTTTTCTCAATACACTTGAGGAGCTATTAAATAGAGCACAATGTAAGAAGCCATTAATCTCGAATACCTAAAAGATATAAAACCAAGGACTCTGAAAGGATGTAAATGAATGTGAAAGGATGTAAATGAATATAAAGGATGTAAATGAGACAAAACAAGCAAACACCCCGCCCCCCCAAAAAAAAACAACACCAAAACCAAACAAAAACCAAACCCCAAACAACCTCATATCCCCCAAAACTATCAATTAATTTTCATTGCATTGAAAATCCAAAACAGTGCCACAAGGTTCCCTAATTGGTCTGATTCTATGTCTTACCTTTTTAAGAGATCTAGAGATGAGGTTGGACAGATAAACGTCATAATTTGAAGGTGAAAAGAATTGCATAGTTAGTGAAATCCAGGACCTAAGAGGTGCTAACAGTATATTTTGAACAGATGCCAAATATTGTTTGATCAGTCATCCTCAGTCAAAGAAATCATCTGCTCTCACTTGAATAGTCACAACAGTTTTAAAGCATTTCAAAGTTTACATTTTAAATTTGTTTAAACCAACTTGAAGATTTGCAATCACTTTCAAAAATGATGAATTTATACTAATGGTAGTTATACATGTTTGAACAAGCTGTGAATTTTCTTTTGATTTTTCTTAAGAGAGAGAATTACCTTTTCATTAAAAAAAAGAAAAAAAAAAGTTATCTGGTGAAAAAAAATATTTTTTCTTCAAAACTTCTATTCTCAACATGAAAGCTCCTTAAGGGAAAACTTCTTTAGCTCAGGCTAAACTAGAACTATATTTAAAAATATAGCTATAACAGAAGTCAATAGGGATGTGTAATCAACATATAGAATTGTCTTGGCTCTGGCTAGGATAGAGTTAATTTTCCCAAGGAGCCAGGCCAGGTGAGCCAGGCTGGCCGGGGGCTATTCCATACC
>VXBL01006863.1:429625-458684 GCA_013400195.1 Aramus guarauna
CTGTTATCAGCACTGTTGTTGTTTGTTTCCCTCTCCCTTGCTGTCCCAGTAAACTGTCCTTACCCCAACCCACGAGGCTTTTGCCTTTGTTTGTCCGGTCTCCTCCCCACCCAGCCGGGGAGGGGTGAGCGAGCGGCTGCGTGGTGCTCAGCTGGGCCTAATCCACGTCAAGAATATATCAAAAATCAATAACAGATAAAGCTAATGGAAGATGTATTGTTTTGCTGGATCTGTTATTATGATCATCTCATTTTCACTCAGTTTTCAAAAGTATTTGAAGTAAAAGACTTACTAGATTCAGCTGTTACCTCTTACTGCAGTGATTGCCAAAACCAGTAGAGAAACACCCACAGAAACACCCCAGATTCCTTAATTTCTGCAAAAATAGCATTGAAGGGTATGGACCCTATGCTAAAACATTCAATATGAAAATAAACCAGTCTTGAATACAGAAGCATTCTTACTTCACCAATTCACACCCACGAGGATTATACCTGTACTAATGAAGGTTTTGTATTATTTTGTATTATTATAGAATCAGAGAACAGTTTGGATTGGAAGGGACCTTTAAAGGTCATTTAGTCCAGTCCCCTGAAATGAGCAGGGTCATCTTCAGCTACATCAATGACACTGTCTATGTCATTGATGAAGGTGTTAAACAGTACCGGTCCCAGTACGGACCCCTGAAGGATACCACTTGTGATTGATCTCTGTTTCGACATTGACCACTACTCTCTGGATGCAACCATCCAACCAATTCCTCATCCACTGAATAGTCCATCCATCAAATTCATCTCTCTCCAATTTAGAGAGAAGGATGTTGGGGGGGACCGTACCATAATATTATATTATATTCTAATTATATAATATCATGTAATTATATTACCATGTAACATAATTACAACATAATACTATACGTTTATTAGTATGATAAAAAGCTTGTAGGCTTGTGTGGGTCACCGGACCTGTCCAGGTGCCAAATGGAGGGTCACTGTGAGTCGGCAGAAAGCAGCACGGTGTGGGGAGGGAAGTTGGGGGGGGGTTGTCCTACTTGAGCAAGATTGCAGCTTGAGCAACATGCATATCTAGCATCACAAGCACCAGATCAGAACTAAGGCAAGAGTCAAGCAACTTGCTTATCTTGTAAAGAACAGGACAGGCATGATGGCTTGCATTTACTGAGTGATGCCTGGGTTGAGACGGAGGCCTCATAGCCCGATGTTGCTTCAGTAAAACCAGGTAAGACCACAGTGCCTCTGTACAGAGTGCCTTTGTTCTCCACTACTCCCCTCTTGATCAACAACACAACAAGCCTTGTTAAGAGCCAGCTGGCACACCACACAATAGTTGATGTAGTCCCACCCCACCAAGAATATAAATTTGGCATTCAGAATCCTCCATTTTGAGGATGAGAACTCCAACTGAATTATTAACTCAAACTCGATTTTTGCAGTAAGTGTATTTATCAATGGCAATTCCAAACTTGTTATATCTGTCACCTTAATAAATTACCTATCTTTTCAACTTTGCAAAACTGTCTCAGTGAAAGTCCTTGAGAGGGCTTTGAGAGGCAAACGTTGACTCTGAGAAGTGTCTACCCACACAATCCTGTAGACATAAAATGTTCACGAAGCCTGGGACTACAACTGCACCTAGCAGAACCTAGACTCCTCTCGAAAAAGGATTTTAGAAAGCAAGTGGGTCCTTTCTGAACCTTGTGACTCAACAGGAGGGCCTCCCTCACCAACATGATTCGTGCTATGCTCTAATGCAACAGCTTGTCACTTAAGTCTAAAAAAGCACTTAAGCATTTAGAAGCCTTTAGAAGTAAACCTTCATTCTATATTACATACCTTAGCTCCACGTGCAGAGTATAGGCAAAGCTACACTTCAGAATGGAATCACATGAAATGCTAAACGAAGATCTGGCTAAAGCAATCCAACAGGAAAACATTGAGGTTGGAAGCAAATATTTCACTCAGGCTTACATGTGCAATAAACAGTCTCAAACCTATATTTTGTGGGAGAGAGTTTCACCCCATCAATATGTGTTCAGTCTAGCTGATCAAGGGACTAGATGAGCTTTAAAATTCTCATCAGGCTGAATTATCAGTTGATAACTGAATTTCTCAATGCTTCCGAATGAAATGTTACTGTACATATGTAGACACAAAAAATTAAGGCATTTTAAAGTGACACAATTAATTGTCTTGGAATTTAGGTGATCATAATATATTTATATAAGAAATACATCTTTATATAACAGGGAAAAATTAATAACAAAATTAATTAACTGCTTAAATTCTTTCTACTTTTATCAGAAGAGAATGAAGCAGTCAACTGATGCTATGAAGTGAGGATATGATTAGAAACATTTAATAGATAAAAACGAAAGGCACAGCAATAGATTTTATAAATTTAACTTATGTAAAAATCTTCCCAGGAAACCCAAACTCTGTGTAATTCCACTGAGATGAATTGGTACAGTAAAACACATTTTAAAGGGTATTCTTGGAGTTTTGATGATTGCATCCAACAACATTCATCAAGCTATAGGAAAGAAGGTGATTCTTTCTGTTAAAAATTAAATCAGGTGATTCTATCTCTTAAAAATTAAATTAGTTTCATGCAACTCTTATGGTATCAAAAATGTGTTGATCTTTAATGATCAAACCACCAAAGGCCTTGTATTGTTAAATCTCTTGTACATTATTAAATTTGCATAAGTACTTGCTAATTAAAGATGTCTGGTCAGTTACTTAGGTTAGTGATAGTCTAGATGCAGATTACATGGAACAAAATGGTGCTTAAATTTAGCTCAACTAGAGAAAGAATGATCAGTGCTAAGGGTAGCAAATCTTCACTGACTTTACTCCAAGAGAATGCATTTAACATATCTAACATATTTGTATAGTAGTATAACTATTAACATTCACTAACAATAGTTATTAGAAACAAGTATCCAGAAGTATGCAATTTTTATTTAATTTTTTGTGATATTTTATGAACACTGAAGGTGCTAAATGAAGATAAAGTTTGGTCATTCTTACTTAGACTATTCTGTACCTGATTCTGAATTATCTTTTATTCCTACAGAGATTTGCATTAATTATAATTGCAGAAAGCCTAAAGATTAAATTCTGAATCTTTTCCAGTGACATATGCATTTGATAGCATTACGAGTTTGAGATTTAATGGTCTTGGGAAGCTTAAATTGTATTAAACTTTTATTAACTAAGGATTTTCTCAGTGTAATTGAATAACTGAAAACACTCAAAGCTTACTTGAATTAACAGAGATTAAAACAATACAATAAATTGCAAAATAAATCTTAGATTTTACAGCAAAATAATATAACTTGAAATAGTGTAGACACTATTGGTACATTTGTCCACTAGTACATTTGTTCCATCTTCAGCTGGTTTTTTTCTGCAAAGACTTTTGTAGGAGATATCAGAATTAACCCAAAGAGCTTTTATTCTTTATGCTATGGTTTTCTTTCTAGTTTCCATGAACCAGCACTTTTTATTATATCACAACTACAGGCTGGGCGGAGAATGGATTGAAAGCAGCCCTGAGGAGAAGGACTTGGGGGTATTGATTGATGAGAAGCTCAACATGAGCCAGCAGTATGCGCTTGCAGCCCAGAAAGCCAACCGTGTCATGAGCTGCATCAAAACCAGCATGGCGANTGGAAATCGATGATCTTTGAGGTCCTTTCCAACCCAAATCATCCTATGATTCTATGACTTTATGAATATGGAATAGAGTTCTAAATCATCATATGAATTCATCTGCTAGTAGTATCTTAATACAATGAAATATTTCAACTATTTGGTTACCTCCTATGGCAAAAATATAAAATTAGATTCCCTCAAGAAGTTAGAGAAGATCTGCTTCTAAGAATTGGTTGTTGGATGGTTGGTTGGTTTTTGTTTATTTGTTTGTTTTTCAAAAGAAAGCTAAATAAAAGTGTTTAGTAAAGCTGAAGATCAGAATAGTTTGTAAAATATAGTACTGGAATTTATACTGGAAAAGTTAACAGAAAGTTAAGATTAGATACCATAAGTAAAGAGAAAATAGCAATGAATTAATTTAAGAGCATAGTGGGAGACTATATATATATATATGAAACAAATACATATTTGTACATGATTAAAAATTAGCAGCTGGCTGATAGGTATATACTATTGATACTGAAAAAAGATAGTTGATGCTTCTGATATATGCTTGTAAGTCTATTTGTACTTTGAGTTATTTGTAAAACTTTTATCACATAAAAACATAACATGAGGGCCCAAGCTCCATGTATAACTCTTCTGAGACACCTGTATCATTCCAATAAATATAAAGGTCACCCATGAAGCTATGCTGGCCATATTAAAACAATTTTCTGGCACTAGGTGCTTAACATCTAAGCCAAGCTGACTGGGAGAAATTAATTTTATCTCATTTTAGACTAATTAACATAGCATAATTCATCTGAGCAAATTTATATTTTAGACAAAGTTATGTTGCATTGATTATTTGAATAGGTACCTAGACAGCTTGAGTAACTTAGTCTTAAACCTTTTCTATCACAATTATCTTGTTCTCCCCTATTAGTTTTGAGTCACAGTTTATCTGCAGTCATATTGCCAGTTTTCATTGCATACATTTCCTTGGCCTCTATTTATTTTCACAAGCAGTCCCTCCTTAAAATATCTTTATAGGTAATGTAAAGTTGAGGGGGATTAAATTAAATTTTAGAGATCTGAAGTGTGCAAGTTTGGCAATTTTTCATAATTTACATTTCTTTAATTCTTCATCTCCTGCTTTTCAGAGGTTTAAGCAAAGTTGGACATTAATTTAATGAAGAACCAAAAGCATGACTGAGCAAATTAAGATCAGCTAATATCAGACCTATAAAGATATAAATTGTTTAAGAACCATTTTGATAAAGTATACTTCTACACTGAAAAAAACACACCCTCAAGCACCTCCAAAGCACAACTACACTTAGATCAATTTGCTCTAAGCTGCAGACAAAAAGTGGAGAAGGAAAAAAGTTGAACTGAAAAAATTATAAATGTCATTATACCAAATACAAAAAACCAGCATACAAATGTCATTTGCCATACATTTTGTCAACTTTGTCACAGTAATGTAATAAGGCATTCTCTAATCTGTATAATACTTCTGTGGAATATATAAATTGTTTGTTGGAACAAACTAAAAAACTCTATATATATACCATGATGCAGTGTATCTGTCTAATTACTCATACAGTGTTATATGCATTTTAGGTACTTCCATAGCCATATGCTTGAACTGACTCACAGACAGGCAATGAGAATCATATTTGAACCACATTGAAAACTTTTGATCTCTCCTTACTCATTAACATATGAAGTTGTCTCTGGGAAGCATTTCAAGTCCTATGCAGATACTGTGAATATATTGTGAGTTGCAGAGTTCCAAAACGTCTGCAAAATGGGATGTAAGGCTAACCACAAGGCATATTGGAAATGGTCCCTGATAAATAAGTCTACTTAGTATTTGAGAAAAAAGATGCTTGGTTTATCACTAGCAGATTTCTTTAAGAATTCCAGAAACTTCGAAAAGTTAGTAGGAATAATAACTTAACCGTCAGACATCTAGCAATTTATATCCAGTGACATAGTTTGATGAATTCTCTTTTGATCATTCATCACATTGCTACAATTCTTACTTAAGCATAAACTGTGTTGGGTCTGGCTGAGATGGAGTTAATTTTCCCCGCAGCAGTCCTCACAGTGCTGTGCTGTGTGTTGATACTCAGCAAGGTGTTGATAACACACCAGTGTTTTGGCTACTGCTGGGCAGCGCTGGCACAGCACCAAGGTTGTCTCAACTACATTCTCCTCTTCATTGGTAGGCTGAGGGTGGGCAAGATCTTAGGAGGGGACACAGCTGGGACAACTGACCCAAAATGACCAAAGGAATATTCCATACCATATCATGTCTGATCAGCAATAAGGTGCTAAGAGAAAGGAAGATAAAAGGAGGGCATTCGTTATTTACATTTGTCTTCCAGAGCAACTGCTACTTGTACTGAAGCCCTACTTCCTGGGAAGTGGCCTGTTGGTGGGAAGTAGAGAATAAATCTTTTGTTTTCCTTTGCTTCCATGCATGACTTTTGCTTTTGCTTTATTAAACTGCCATTATCTTGATCCACAAGTTTTTTTTTTCCATCTTATTTTCTTCCCCTCTGTCCTGCTGAGGAGGGGAGTGATAGAGAGACTTGATGGGAACCTGGTGTTCACCCAAGGTTCAACCCACCACACACATACATACATGTATTTGTGTTTTTTGTGTATTAATGTGCTGTACTTAGCAATAATACAAACACTGCAATATGTGCTAAAAGAAGACGACAGATCAAAAGTTATATTTGGAAATAAGCAGCTGAATGGAAAAGAAAGCAAATTTATTGTATTACATAAGTATTCCTCTGCTTTTGTCTTTCTAGTTTTATAAATTGCCTCTGTGAGCTGTTTCAGTAGTGAAAACTGCTGGAGAGTTGTTCGTCATATTACCTAACCTAGAAATTAGAGCACTTTATAATACCAGAAAGCCCCCAACAGGAGCCACCTTATAAATATTTTGTAAAGCCTGAGCAATTTTTATTACCATAAATGCCACAGTGGAGTCACTAAGAATCCTTGGTGATGAACATAGAATAAAAGAAAAACTATCTGTTTTTACAGCTTGTTTGTAGGAATTGGAATACAACTGTATTGGAAGTTCCCTTAAGTTAAGAATAAATCTCTCTAGCGATTTTACTGAAGATCATTGGTATTTTCTTGTAACATGTTTTTTAATGAAAAATAAAGCTTTGGTAAAAATAATCATAATAAAAATTAATTCTAATTATAATTTTAAAAAATTCATATTGTGTACAAATGAAAGACCAAAAGAGATACTCAGATGTTAAAGTCAGCATCCATGTCCATCTTTCACATCTCTGCATACAAATTACATATTCTAAGCTAATGTAAATCCTGACAATTCTCTAGACATTGGTGGAACTATGTTGATTAAGCCTGGAGTTTTCGGCCATGAAATAACGACTATGTTAGGAAAGCCTGTCTGGGATATAGTAAATGAATAGAAAGAACAGAGATATATTTGGGAATTTAACATTGTCGGTAAAGCGTAACTGAAGCACTGTTCTCAGCTTGGGTTCCCACTTTGGTTTAAGCCTGTCCTGGAATCTTGCTTGCACTGTGAAGGTTACCAACAAAACCAGTATAAGCAGGAGCAACAAAAGGAAATACATCTCTGAAATTTACTATTTTCCAGTTATATAATCTACATTATGAAGCTAGAAGTCTAACTCTGTGAGGAGCTGACGTGGTTTAGACCCAGCCAGCAGCTGAGCATCACGCGGCCGCTCGCTTACCCGTCCCCCGGTGGGATGGGGAGGAGAACGGAAAAAAAAAAAGCAAAACCTTGTGATTTGGGATAAAGAAAGTTTGCTGAGACAGCAAAGGGAGAGTGAAACAACAACAGTACTGATAACAGAATGTTCACAATGGGTGATAACAGAAAGCAATTTACCGCTCTGAGGACCAACATTCAGCCCACACTCAGACCATCCCAAAACTGCGCGGAACCCACCCTTCCCTGACTAGCCCCCTTTAATGGTAAGCATGATGACACATGGTATGGACTAGCCCCCTGGCCAGCTTGGCTCACTTGTCCTGGCTCCTTGTGAAAATTAACTCTATCCTAGCCAGAACCAGGACAGGAGTATATGCCCATTTAATTTGTTTGGTCACAATTTACATGAACCTAGAGCAGTGTTAAAAGAACTGCTTAAGAGGATGTGATGCCATACCCAGTCTGTGGCAAACTAAATTTCCTGGAAATGTTTAGAAGGAAGAGATTGCCTCTTCCTTCAAGTAACTGTGCCTGTTCGGCAGGAAGTTCATGGAATGTCAGGACCCAGATGTAGCAGCAGGAAGCTGGTAGTGTGCATCGACTCTTGGAGATGCCTACAGAACTACAGGTCTGTCTTTGGTAAGGACTGGTTCTGAAGTCAAGTCTCAAGAGTGACAATGGGGCTGTGCTGCAACCCAGGAAAGCATTGAACTTGCTGAACAAGAAACTAGAGTAAAATAAAGGACCCAGAGTGCATCAGCTTACTGGGAAAGACAGACGTTAGCTTTGATGTCTTTCAATTTAAGCTGTCTCACACAGATCTGAAATTTCTTTGTTCAGTTCATAAATCTGTAAGGCATTCCATAAGAATACTTATAATATATACCTGCTTGCATCAGGTTTCTCAGGCTTGTTCATCTTCAAACTTCCAGGGAAGCATCAAAGGGTAAATGCTTTCAGTTCTCTAGATATCTCTGGATAGCTTCTAGCTCAACTTCCCTGAACCCTCCACATATCTGTCCTTTCCACCGGCAGTGCAGGAAGACTGAGCTTTCCATGAGGTATGTGGCATCAGGTCTACAAATGCTTTGGCTCACAGAATCTTTTCATAACAGTTCCTCTTTGGTCCTCCACAGGCTGCGGGGAATATCTACTCCAGTGCCTGGTGCACATCCTCCCCCTCCTTCTTCTCTCACCTTGGTGTTCACACTTTTTTTTTCCTCACTCCTCACATGGCTGTACAGGATTTTGCCCTTTCTTAACTACATTTTCCCTGAGGTGTCATCACCTTGGCTGGGGGCTGAGCCGTGCCCTGCGGTGTGCGGGTTGGATCCGGCTGGAACCGGCTGTGTCCGGCACGGGGCAGCCCCGGCCTCTCCTCACAGAGGCCCTGCAGGCCGCACTGCTGCCCGAGCCTGGGCACCTGCACCCCATACAACTTGTCCTCCCCCATTTAAATCTTTAGATTTTCCACAAGGGTTTGGATGTGAGTTAAATATAAGAAAGTTTTGGGGGTTTTTTTTGTTTGTTTTTTGTTGTTTTCATCTTATGTTCTGTGTGAATCTACTGCTATTTGACTTCATTTTTTCCTTTACATGCACTGGTATCTTACAGTTATGATGATGTCAAGAACTGTGAGATTGCAGGCAAGAAACACACACTTCGTGGGAGGGGGCACACAGGTCCTTCTTCAAAAGCTGCAAAAATCAAGTTAAGTATACAGTCTATTGGAGTTTAAATTAATTACATTAATCAGTTAAATAATTTGGCAGAAGGACTGTTGGAAAATGGGGAACAGAAAGGGATGTCAGCAACAGGAAAGGTAATGAATCCGTTAGCCTTCGTAGAGAGAGGGAAAGGCAGATGAGTATCCCGTGTGGAAAACTGAGTAGCTCCCTGGGGCAAGATATGGAGAAAATTGTCTCTAATAAAATTAGTAAGTCTGCTGAGCCTATAAATGTTAGTATCTTCTTTATATTGTAGGACTTCATTTTGCATTAGTAAGCACTGGTAAAAAGAAAGAGAGAAAGCTTTTCTAGCTCCCACATTAAACAAAGTGGTGTTGATGCTAATATTTAAAATGTATTAAAATAAAGTGACATATGATACTGGATTTCTTTTAACAATGAATATTTTTACTTTTTTTCCCCCTCAAATTCTCTTTGCTCTTATCTCTAATCATCCAATTTTCATTGCTTTGTCCTATCAAAACACTTTAATATAAGAAGCAGCCATCAGCAGTTAATGCAGTTTCTATGTATGAAAACTGAAATTCTCTATAGTGAGATATAACATACAATATTGTACAAAAATCAATAAACTAAATATGTAGTGCTCCAAGGTTTCTGTCTGGCTATTAATTAATTGCCAGCAGAATGACAGATTGATGCTTGCTAAAATATATTCAATTTATGCTCTAAGATCTCAAAGAGTGCTGAGTAGGAAAAATACCAAGTAGAAATACCCAAGTCAGCATAAAAGCTTATCAGAAAGTTTTAAAAAAGATAGAAATACTAGTCAGCAGAATAAAAAACTACATTTCTATGTGATTTTGATCTTTTTAAACTAAGATTATTCCAATGGAATTTAATAGCACACTATATAAAATACCATCTCACAGTTAATATGTCTACTCAGTGTATGGCTTGAATACTACAGAATTTAAACTGACTGGTAAGGCAGAGTCTGCATGTGTGGAGGGATTTGCTGGCTAGTGACAGGTCTCGCAGGAGGGGCAGACAGGAGTAGAGCAGTGCTTGTGGTCCCTGCAGCCAGTTCAAACTGCGAGTGGCCACATAAAACTGGTCCTAGGGAGATCCAGTGACCAGGGTGTGCACTGGAAGTTTGCACATGCAGCATAGTGCACTTTGCCCATTGTCAGGCTGCTGCCTATTCTGCTTGCCCACAGGCTTAGACTGCAATCCTGATGGTCACCCCAACTAGCTGGTGGCCAGGCAAGCCTACCTGGAAGCTTGAGGTCTCCAGAGAATTAGAATTAGAAGGATGATATCTTTCAAAAGAATTACCATTTCATAAAACTACAAGGTGACTGTGACATGCTGAAACAAAATAGTGTCCATTTGCTGCAACTGCAAGGGTGAGGCCCAAATCGAAACACTACAGTCTAGCTGTACTGAAATCTCCACCCAAACATAACCACCCAAGGACTGAAACAGTTGTCCAGACCTCAGGTTGCATGCAGCTCCAGCACCTGGAAGTCCCTCTAGCACCTCAAAGCAGCGATGGATGTCATAGCTGCCAGTGCGCGCACCTAGAAGAACTCTTCAAACAAATAGCTGTGTTACAAGAGGAACTGAACAGGCAGTGCAGTATCTGGGAATGTGAGCAGGAGATCAATACATGGTATTGTGCACTGTCCCAGGCTGAGCAACAGCCTGGCCTTAAGCCTGTGCAAGGAGAAGGTAAACCTGAGTTCAACCTTGAGCTGGCTGACACAAGTAACTCACAAGAGGATTTACTGGTCAGGGCAGAAGGAAGAACCTTCCCCCTTAGCCTAAAGTGTCCCGACATAACAGATATAATGCTCTGAGGGTGACGAATGAAGAGCACATGAATAACGGAGGAGGATCCAGAGAAGCTGACCATACAAAGTTGATCCAAATACCCACCCACATTAGAACAAATGTCACCAGAAAAGTATCTAAAGTAATCATAGATTCCCTACTGAGAGGCACTGAAGCACTCATTGCCACCCAGACAATTTCTCTAGAGAAGTTTGCTGCCTACCAGGAGCTCGCATTCACAACACCGCTGAGAGACTGCTGAGCATGGTGAACCCTATAGATTATCATCCATTCCTACTGTTCCACGTAGGGCCCAATGATATTGCAATGGGGCAACCTAGCGTCAGAAGTTTTGATTAGTATTTTCACTTTGAGCTTATAAAGTCAAATTCAGGCATAATTTAGATTGCTTACCCTTTCAAAAACACTTGTGCTGGTAATAATACATATCACTCTAATATTACAGAGGTTCCAGATACAGATTGCCCAGAGAAGTTGTGGATGCCCCCTCCCTGGAAGCGTTTAAAGACAGGTTGGATGGGGCTTTGGGCAACTTGGTGTAGTGGAAGGTGTCCCTGCCCATGGCAGGGGTGTTGGAACTAGATGATCTTTAAGGTCCCCTCTAACTCTTCCAGTTCTATAATTCTATGATATGTGTAAGGCTCTGATAACAAGTGAATGTCACAGACATCCATCTTGACCCAAGCAGGGATAAAGTGATAATGAGGGAATGTCACAGACATCCATCTTGACCAAGGGTAGAACCTGCGGAGGCAGGATACAGTCTTGTGAGCCCATTCCCCTATTCCTGAAACATATGGACAAAAGACCATCTGTGTCCTGTGCGTGCATGCCTGTGAATGGTCATCACCCTGAAGGGGGGGGACGACAGAGACAGACAGGACTGTGAGACCCCCAGAACCCCCACAACCCACTGACTCGTTTCTGGAACATTCCTGAGCACATACTGTGCCTGCTTAGTGATGACAGACCCCCACCTATGGGACAAGCATGTTGAGTTATAAAAGGTTTTGGTGCATGCCCGCCACCTGAGGACTACCACTATCAGCCGAGAACATCGCTGGATCCAGGGGTGGTGATATCTTTTCTCTTTTCCTCTCTCTCTTTCTTTCCCTCTTTCTTTTCCTCTCCATCACTCTCTTTGTCTCTAACTTCATTTTGAGCACATTAGGGTAATATTGTCACAAGTTTTGCTAAGCCGTTACCTTTTGTAGTTCTGCTAAGTTTTAAGTATTGTTATGACTTTTTGCCAAGCCACTATCTTTTGTAGTTCTGCTGAGTTTTAAGTAAATTTGTGATTTGTTTGAACCTCTAGAGTAATTGTCATTACTCCTGATTACCGTGCAGAGAATTAAAAAGTTAACCTCACCCTCACCCACCGAGTGGGACAAGACAATATGAAGATACATTCTTTACCTAGGAGACCTTCCCTTCCCTTGTTAATTGACAATTATATGTGCTTTAGATCATTGTATTTTTTAATGTCTATTAGTACATGTAGAAATAAGTTATTACAAGTGTGAGTCTGGATATCAAATAATTATTTCTGGGACAACACTTGAAAACGCTAGAATAAATTTGTGACGGTTTTAGATTAGTTTTAAAGAAATGTGGTAGCACGTGCTATTTTGAAGAACCATAGTCAATGGTGGAGTTCCAACTTCCTCGTTTATTGTATATGCCCAAATACTCCTTCCTTTATTTAACATTATTTTATTGGTTTTAACTTAATGTAATTTAAAAAGCATTCTGCTTTTGATATTGCCTTCTATGAAAGTGAATGAATACATAAGCAAAGGCAACAAAAAATTAGTGGTATCTATACTACATCTTTTTGGAATACATGTTTCTTTTATGATGGACCAGACTGATGTATCACCAGAGTGACAGCTCTTATCACAGTTATTCTTATGCTGTATTAATGTAGTATATCATCATAGTGCTGTCACTATGATGATGTATTAGTATGCTACATCATCAGATTGATGGTGAAAACCTGTGCCCAAGACAGAAATCATTAAGAAGTTTTATTGTAGAATTTTCCTAGGCTCTGTCTGTATATACATTTGTATAAGTTTACAGAGAGAAAACTGTTATAATAGTTTAATGCTCCCACATGCTACCTACTTTCTATTTCTACCCTTCTGTTTTATTCTCTCTGTCTCTGTCTTATTTCCACTCAATTTATCCTTCCAGGTTACCTTTCTTTTCTTATCTTTCAGCCCCTGTTGCTTCCACCTACTACCCTTTCCCTCTTTACCTTGATATTTGATAACACAGATCTAGGCTATAGTCTTCCTTGCTACTCACCTTCCATGTCCTCTCCTGTTCTGCTTTTCGACCAATACTTACACTATTTCTATATTTATTACTCTAACTCTTATCCTTCTGCCATTCTAGGCATTTCCTGCAGCACCTGTTATATCTTTCTGAAAATGGTGACCTCCAGCTTCTAAATTTGTATTTCATTTGGATTCTGTAATTGCCATAACATCTGGATTTTAGTGCCCTTTCCTGCCTTATCACTTACATATTTTCAAACAAGGTCAGGTGATGCAGGGTGTGAAGGGAAGGCTGGGCAAGGCAAGGCAAGGCAAGGCAGAGCACCTAGGGGTGCTTGCAGTTGGTCACTATCTGAAATAGGACATGGGCTGGGGCAGACTTCAAGTCTATAGAACGACAGCTTGTCGCCCTGTACTTTTCCTCTAATTTGTCTTGACAATCAACACCATTTAACTGCCATTCCTATTAAGGACTCATAGTTCTCTCTTTGAACAGAAAGGTATAGGTCCAGAATACAAACTGAAATATTGGTCCATGCCTTGGACATCTTGTAATATTCACAGCTCAAGAAAAAGGAGATTTTTTTTTTTTTCCTAAAGGTTTCATTTTGATCTCTTAAACATTAAGAACATCCTCAAATTTTACTTTCTTTTGTAAATGCAAAATCATATATCTCCACGATAAAATCTTGATGCTACAACTGTAAAAAGTATTTTTTCTCAGTTTTTTCACTTAGAAGGAAAAAAAGCATTCTGTATATACTTCAGGAGGTGGGTAGTTCAACACTCCTGTGTTTAACAAATAATGTACTCAAACACATAGCTTAAACTGGATACCGAGGAGCAGGCAGTTTAATAGATAAAAAATGGAATTATGACCTCCTAACCTTATTGATCTTTTCTATAATCTCTTAATTTGAAGATTTCAAGTGATGTAGCAGTGGCTGTATTTCTTGGTGTTTTTTTCCTCCTCCATTTTTCAGTATGTACTTTTGATAGATTTTCTATGTATTTCATTTCTGCTTAATGGTGGTCCTCATGGGAAAATGAATTTTGTTAATGTGCTGGGTTTGGCTGGGACAGAGTTAATTTTCTTCATAGTACCTGGTATGGAACTGTGTTTTGGATTTATTCTGAAAATAGTGTTGATATTACAGGGATGTCTTAGTTACTGCTGAGCAGTGCTTACACAGAGCCAAGGCCTTTTCTGCCTCTCGCACCGCCCCACCAGCGAGTAGGCTGGGGGTGCACAAGGAGTTGGGAGGGGACACAGACAGGACAGCTGACCCCAACTGACCAAAGGGATATTCCATACCATATGACATCATGCTCAGCATATAAGGGGCTGGGGGAACAAGACAGAAGGGGAGGATGTCTGGAGTCATGGCATTTGTCCTTATGAGTAACCGTTACATGTGATGGAGCCCTGCTTTCCTGGAGATGGCTGAACACTGGCTTGCCCATGGGAGATGGTGAATGAATTCCTTGTTTTGCTTTGCTGGCGTGCGTGGCTTTTGCTCACCTGTTAAACTGTCTTTATCTCAGCCCACAAGTTTTCTCACTTTTATCCTTCTGATTTTCTTCTCTATCCCACTGGGGCGGAAATGAATGTGAGGCTTAGTTGCCAGATGTGGTTAAACCATGACAGTTAACAAAATAGCTATCTGATTGAAACTAGACATTTTTTAGACTGAATATCAAATCAATCTCCCAAAAGATATGCTTAGAATGTTTGTATGACTTACTAGCAATATTCCAGTAAGAGTGAAATAGGTAATGAATTTAAGAAAATCACTAATACTACAACAGATATGGCTCCTTCTAGAACTACCTTTAGCTCAAGACTAAATCCATATATAACATTACTAATAAATAATATTTCATCAATATTTCCTGTGAAATATTAATAATTAAAAATAAATCATTTGGTTACAAATTTAACAAAATTAATTGCAGTAAAGTATTTTTTAACAAAAAGCATTTATCTAACTCACATAAAAGCTATTAAGTTAAAAATAATTATTTAACATGTACAGCTCAACAAAATGATCAAAAGAAGAGAAACATAGAAGAAGAAGAGATGGTACATTTCCTGAATGTATTTCTGATGTTTTTCTCATGCAGTCATGCAGAAATTCTGCTAATGTAATTAAGCTGAGCAAATGAAAAAAAAAAAAAAAGTGTCCAGGAATAGTCTCCTGGAACAGAGTAATACTCACATGGGGAATCCAATCTCCTTAACAGGACAACCAGTTGTCAACCTATTGGCAACAGGATTTACAAGGGTCCTTGCAATGGTTACTTCATCTGGTTTTGGAGAGATTCCTTTGCTTTTATTCCTCTCAGTTCTTACAATCCGGTTGGTCTGTGGTCCTGTGTGACCACCCACAAATATGCAATTTTTTGCCATTGATAGATAGTAGCTACCTACAAAATATCTCTTAAACATGTTAACTACATACAAAAGACATTTCAGCTAAAAGTTGAATTTTAAAGGGCAGCAATATAATGTTACTGTCACTAATATGAAAATCAAAATTATTCCATAGGGCTGATCTCATAGCTTTGAGTGCAAGGTCCATTTTTACTGAAACAAAGCATCACTAAGGATGGCTAGACATCTAGTTCTGAGTCCAAAAGTGCTCAGTTTTATAGACAGTATTGAAGAATAAAGTAATATGACAATATGAAGGACAGTAGATTACATTTTCATGCCCTTATACAGTAGCAAGTATAAAGATAAATAAAATTAGCAGAATTCTGCAGATGTAAATATAATCATAAAAATAATAAAATATGTTTCCTGTATGTTGTATTTAAAATTATCCTTCAAACAAACAAACAAACAAAAATCAAGTAAAAATTTATATAACCAAGCATATTATTATCTTATTTGTCTGGTGAGGAGCACCCAGTGCTCTTGAACTACATAATATAGTGCACTGTGACAGTGTTATTTCTTCTTCCACCTATACATGATTATAATTACTATATATACTATAGTATACTATATGCATACTATAGTATACAAATGTATACAATACATTTGATTTTGTACAGTAAATAGATTGTATACAATTAATCATCTATGAAATGCATCACTTTGTTGTTTTTTCTTATTAACTCTTTCTTCATTGCTTAATTAAAGGTGAAAAATGTCATATCTAAGAAAAAAATATCAGGCTGCACAGCTTGAATTCATTAGGGTAGATAACTGATACTCATGACATACCAGAGCATAAAGAGAAGGGCTGAACAAGCTAACATTGGTTAGAGGATAAAAGGTTACCAACACTGTTTTAAAGCATGTGGAAATGTAAAGCACAGTCCTAATCTCATGATAATCCTTCTTTTTGAAGATAAATTCTTCCACTTTTAGAGAGAATGCTGTTTCGCAGAGTACCAAAAAAAATAATTATTTTTTATAGATTCAGTGTCCATTCATAAAATCTCAAAGTGATTAAACATAAAGAATATGTAAATGTCCTTCTTTTCTGTAAGATGTCTGCCCACTCCCTGCTAAAGGCAGTATTTTCTATTTGTTATATTGCTTGCTCCTCTTCTCTCTCAGTGATTTCTACTGCAAAGTCAAAACAATAGAATAACTTTACACAAATGTTCAAATACAGCTCAAATCACAGAGCTGAGATACAAACTCAAAGTTCAACTTGAATTCTCTTTCAATGCAGCTTTGATTCTTTTTGGTTTAAGTAGTGTGATGAAAAGTAAGAAGGTACAAGATATTAATCAGACATTCAGCTTTGTTAGGCAGAAATCCAATTTGCTTATGCTACCATTTCTTAACTGTTTAATTACAGCCTGAACTAAAAATTGCTGTAGCCAATGAAAATGTTTAGTAGGCTTTCAGTCAGAACATAGCATGGTAAAGGAATGTTTTCCTAACTGTTTTTCCTAACTATTTTTGGTGTTTCCTTGTATTTTCCAGTCTGTTTGTCAATTATTCTCAAATCTGGTCTAGATATATTTTCATTCATATTTCAAATGGAGGAGGGGGAAAAACAACAGCACACAAAATGTGAGTATAAAACATTTCACCTATAAACACAAAAATTAAATGAGAAAAAAGCATACAAAGACTATAGGCAATATATTGGGTGTTGTTTGATGTGGTATGAAGCATTCACTGATACTGAAGAATTTAGTTAGGAAAGCTGTAAATAACAATGTAGTAGAACTTGGTGGCTAGCTCTAATGTGTTATTTTTTACTAGAGCTCACTCGATGCATTCTCTATCCCAACTAACTCTTTGGGGAAGTTAAGACCTGACAACATACACTCAGGTGTCAATGGTTCCGGGCACAACAAATGTTCCATTTTGTTTCCTTTTAACAGGTTCCAAAGAAATGGAGTATTAACTTTCAAAAGATTTTAAGCTTATTGGTTCTGCACCAGACATTTTTAAGAACATGCTTAAAGTAGATGAGATTTTTCTTTGCCTTGAAACACTGCTCCTAAAGATAGCATAACATATTTTTGTATTGCCAGAAATTCAAAACTTGAATATATTCTTTGTATGCTTTCATTCTCCAGGGCATTTTTGCTAAAATGAACTTTCTGAATATTTCTCAGCTGTTGTTTCCCCTCTGATTATCACCTGACATATTATCCGATATTAGCTAGATAGCGCATAACTGGTTTTGTTTTTTTTTTTGAATGGCAGTGTTTAGGCACACATTCATTACATTTGTCCCTAAAGATTAAAATGTACAAGAGTAAAGGTATCATATTTTCTGCTATTTCTACATTTTATGTTGATCTTCTCTTTCCTTTTCCCTTGATACTGTGGACAGATGTAGGGAGATTATAGAAGCCTAAATGAAGCCATTTTATTGCTTCTCCTCACTGCAATAAAGGATTCCCTAATAATAGTCTATTGTCTTTTACATAATTCCAATTATTCATGCAGAAAATACTGTACTAGTCTGGGAGATGGCTTTTATTATTTTGATTATGATTTTAGATTTCTAAGCCTTTTTATTTCAGTGTGCAGCAACACATTAGTCATAAACAGTCATCAGGAAGGCTTCAACAAAGCATACGTTAGATTCAAAATTAAACCTAGGCTCTCTATGGGGGAAAAAAATCAATAAACTTTTAAGTTCATAGTTTTATTAAAAGAAGCAGAAACAAACATATGTTAGAATATACTTTCATTTGAAATGGTATCAAGGAAAATGTAAGTCACCATTCAGAACAGGAAGACTTGGGCTATTACATTGTAGGATTTTGGCACCCAAATGGCAGTTCAGAGCAGTCTACATGCTGAACCCCTCAGTGATCAGTCAGGAAGTTCAGTGTATGGCTGCATGAAGACACTAATTAGAAAGTGCGGAGGAAAAGGACAAGAGATAAATTATGCTTCTTGAGCACTTTATCCAGAACTATGGAGAGGTGTTTCTTTCTCTTTTGGGTTACAAGCCTAAAAGTAGACCTACACTTCTTTAAAATTTTATTTTACTGATAACTTAACTGGGTATACACAGTGAAAGGAAGAAGAAAAGTTGTGCTTATCTTTCATGTAATTTCGAAGTAGTGAGAAGAGCTGCACACAAAGAGGATGATAGATACGCAATTTCTTTCTTTCTGTTAGAGAATTTAAAACACCTCTTTCACACTGGTTAAAAAAACCCCAAACAAAAAAACAAACAAAACCCTCAGTTAGTCTAGAGATCAGGACCACAACCCAGATCTCTCTATTTTCAGTAAGATGCATTCTTCCGGGTTAAGTTTTTTTACCCCTGGAATATGTTACGCTTTCTTCTGGCTTCTCTCCTAAATCTGTACTTCAGTGGTCAAACATAAAAGGAATGGCTGTACAGCATGATCAGCCATAATTATTGCCTTGAGGGAGTGGTGAAATTAGACCCTGGCCTTGAGAAGAACCAGAGAATACGTATTTTTTTGCTCAAGGAATCTGGTCACATAACTGTTAGGTAAAGCTTTGCAGTTCTGTGGCTTCCTCTAAGCACCTATCTCCAGAAGGATGTAAATCTTGCTGAGATGAGGTTTATGTGTTCATATGAGTTCTTAATTCAGATCAGCATCAAGATTCTAATTTTTGAAAGGAGTGTATCTGGCCTGATGGCAGATGTTTAGGGTGGGGATTCCTCTCAACTAATTTACATGTCTGAGGTAGGTATAGATTAAAGTAGAAATAGATGCCTGCAGAATGTTACTAATTTCCTCCTTTTTTATACCTCTATCAGTATTGGGTCTGGAGGGGATGAAGTTAACTTTCCCCATAGCAGCCCTCACAGTGCCGTGCTGCGTATTGGTAGCTAGAAGGGCATTGATAACACACCAGTGTTTTGGCTACTGCTGAGCAGTGCTGGCACAGCATCAAAAGGCTGTCTCTTCAACTTCCTACCACCGCCAAAGGGCAGTAGGCTGGGGGTGAACAGGAGGTTGGGAGCAGGGGCTGTGAGGGGGTCTGGCAGAGGTGTCAGTCTGGGACAGGTGATCCAGATTGACTAAAGGGATATTCCATACCATATAATGTCATGCTCAACAATAAAAGCTAAGAGAAAAGAGGAGAAGGAGGACGAGGGGGACATTTGTTATTAAGGTGCTTGTCTTCTGAAGCAACCCCCATGTATACTGAGGCTCTATCTCCCAGGAAGTGGTTGGACATTGCCAGCTGAAGGAAAGTAGAGAATACTTTTTCTTTTTTTTTTGCTTTACTTCCGCATGCAGCATTTCCTTCTCTTCATTAAACCGCCTTAATCTAAACTGATGAGTTTTTCAGCTTGTTTTCTCCACCTGTCCTGCTGAGGTCAAGGTCGATCCACCACACTGTCTTGAAGTGAGATGAAACTCATACTTTCTGTTTCTCTTTAGTGGCCATGAGAGGGAACCTAGGAGGATTTATTCAGCTATAACATACTTATATATTATATTGCATCAGATAAATTCATTCCTTCTTTTTTTTTTATAATTCAAAAGATTTTTTTAAAAGATAAGCAATATTTCAACCTTCCTGCTTTCTTTTTTAAAATAGATGAAAACTAAAGGAAACAAAGAGAACCAATTTATCCTTGCAAATGCAATTATTAGGATCATTATCTTTAAATTCAAGACCATCTTACATCAAACAATACTGATTCTTGCTATTTTCATTAGTTAAGACAGCTCAACTTGTGTATCTTATGAGGATTGACACAGTTTTTCAGTAACTGAGGCTGTTGCTACTTTCTGTACAAAACAACAAAATCCCCTTAGGAAAAAGTTAAAAAAAGAAATGTTTGCAATATATTTTTCCATCCATCATTATGCAAGGTTTTCCTTGAAAAAGTTATCTTCTACCGAAAAATCATTGATACTGTCCATGTAACTAAATCATTTCTGCATGACAGGACTTGACTCACATTTGCATTTACACAGCTCTTTTTTTTTCCAGTGCAAGATCTTTTCAAAAACCAGAACAGTACCTATCACATTTGATCTCATGAAAGTTTCTTCCCTGAAAAGAGGTACAATAATAAAACAACTGAGAGAAAAAGGAAGAATATATTTTTATTTCTTCTTCAGTAATATTACATGTTATCTAATGGAGGAAGGAGTTGTTCAGGTTTTAAGAGAATACTTTGCCTCTGATAAAACAGGATGTTAGCTTGTGCTACAAGGGGTTTGAATAATAATGATGTACAACGTTGTAAAGTGTGGGTTTTGTATCCTTACATTCTATTTTCTTTCGAACTGTAGGGGGTGGAAAACATGTACTAGTTTTGGGATAGAGTTACTTTTCTTCTTAGTAGCTTGTATGGTGCTATGGTTTGGCCTTTTCTGCTTCTCACACCACCCCCACCAGTGAGTAGTCTGGGGGTGCACAAGAAGCCGGGAGGGGACACAGCTGGGACAGCTGACCCCAACTGACCAAAGAGAGATTCCATACCATATGATGTCATGCTCAGCAATAAAAGCTGGGGGAAGAAGAAGGAAGGGGGGGGGGACACATTCGGAGTTGTGGTGTTTGTATTTCCGAGTAACTGTTACACAAAAGGGATCCCTGCTTTCCTGGAGATGGCTGAACACCTGCCTGCCCATGGGAAGTGGTGAATGAGTTCCTTGCTTTGCTTTACTTGTGTGCACAGCTTTTGCTTTACTTATTAAACTGTCTTTATCTCAACCCATGAGTTCTCTCACATTTACCTTTAGCATTCTCTCCTCCATCCAATATTGTACACCTGAGTCACTGTCATGTTAATGTTAATTTAAACTCACTTAGACTGTTTTGATTTTGCCCTTTTACTTTACATAGTATTCTTATTTGTGAATAAACTGCCTAAGCTTCTATAACAGTCAATGTAGTTATAAAACTAGCTCTTCATTTCATATTCAACTGAACTTATTTGCCTTAACTTGCATCGTCATTTAAGATGGCCTAGGTATAGGGAATCTCTGCCTGGGCTGGCAAATAAAGCACCTATAAAATAATCATGCTCTCCTGTAGCAGTAGGTGGAGGTGAAACATGAAACACCTGAGCATTTCAAATGGTACTAAAACGTCAAGATTTAAGCACCTGAATTACACCCCTAGATTACATTTAGACATTTAAATTGGAAAAATCTGAGGTTGAATTCTACACTGAGTATTTAGTTTCTTCTTATAAAAAATAATAATTAGGTGTTTCTTCCCAGTTTTATTCTTTAGTAATAATTTGAATTCATTAATAAATATGTATGCATGAAAGTACTCTCCCTTAGGATCTTTGGAATTCAGCAATAAATAAATATTCATGGTATTGCTCTCCCTTTCCTAAAGGATGACACCTGAAAGTAAAACACATTTATTTTTAATGGAATACATGCTCTAAATTACTCTAGTTCAAGAAAAGGAACTTTCATGAGTACAGTTGCTGTCCTTTAAGCTGTTAATTGCTCAAGGTTATGACATGATATTAATTATTTAGTAATTATATTTTTCCAGTATTATAGGTACTGAAAACCTGATTGTTTTCAGCAATACAATACCTACATGGATAAACATTTATGTGAATCATTTTAATTATGAACAGAAAATATTTGCTTAGATA
This sequence comes from Aramus guarauna, assembly GCA_013400195.1. NCBI lineage: Eukaryota > Metazoa > Chordata > Aves > Gruiformes > Aramidae > Aramus > Aramus guarauna. Next base: position 451,910 of record VXBL01006863.1, read on the forward strand.
TAAGAAACCACATAGCTGTGTTGATGCTTTGTTGTTTACTGTATGTAATAAATGAATGATAGTGCTTCCATAAAAACATTAATGGAAATAGATTTTAATGTAAATCCATGCTTATTTCTCATGATAATGTGATGTAGTCTTTGATACCTTCTGTGTTTTTGAAACATTATTCAGCGGGAGTTGACCTTCTTAAGATAATTTCAAAATGAGTTTATTATTTAATATAATATTTAGCAGTTTGGAATAACAGATGTCTTCCAGTACGAGATTTATAAAAGTTTAGCTTTGTCATCTGACATTTCTACTCACGTTTGAGAGTACTGAAAAGTTACTAGCTACATACCAAAAAATCAAAGACATAATTAAAGCAAAATTTTTATTATTTAAAAAACTTGAAATGCTTGAATATTTTCTAAATTAAATTTTAGGTATCAAAATTTAGATAGATAATGGACAAGCTCTTGGTTTTTAGCTACATGTTTGTGAATCCTGAACATTTCACAGCAGATTTAAGAACATACAGATTGTTCACTTTTGCTCTTCTCTTTTAGAATTCTTCATGTTTCTCTCATAAGATAAGATAAGATAAGATAAGATAAGATAAGATAAGATAAGATAAATATTTAAGTCTTATAGGATGGTTCTACAAAGTGCTTACATGACATAGAAGTGGAAAATTATTACAGGTAAACTGGTTGCTAAATTTTGATTCTCAAATCCTTTTCAAGATCTATTAAGATTCCATCTTTTATTGAAAGATGTAACATCAATGTTACAATCAAATTATATAAAAATAACACTGACACTTCCAAGCACTTTGAGGAGAGGTGTGAAAGCAAAACCAATATGAATAAAGAACTACAGTATCATGGAAAAGCAACCTGTAGTTATTCCTTTTCAAAAATTTACAATATTATTCTGTGTTACATTTCTAATAAAACTTTTTACCAGAACTGTAAGGGAAGTTTTTTAAAAATTGTCCAAACAAGTGGAAAACTATTTTGCAAATATACCTTAGTAAGTCAGTTAACATTGGTAAGTTTGCAAAGCATTTCTGTGACCAACACTCTGTTGGAAGCAAAACCTTTTCAATATTTCAGCTTGCAATTTATCCCTTTTCTCTCTGTGTTTTTATTGGGGTTTTTTTGTTGTTGTTTTGTTGGGTTTTTGTTTGTTTTGTTGGTTTTTTCCCCTACATACTTTGAGGAATAGTTTGAAATCATGTTCTGATAAACTATGCAGGCACAGGATTCAGATTCTGTATAAAATTTTTGTATCTTTCTCAACTTAAAACTGGCTGTGGTTTTACTTCTTTTAAAACAATTTTATTTTTAAAAATGTCTATATACCTTTACATTTTTAGTTTAGCATAGTATTATCTTAAAGAAATTTTGCCCCTCTACTGGCAGAAAAATTAAAAGGATTCAGTTCAAGTTCATATTACATAACATAAATGAATTGACCCTGTGTGATTGATAAGACTTTTCATATAAATTCAGGATTAAACCTGAAAAACTGAATTGAGATTAATTTTATAAGTATTTTAACATTAAAATAATATCATTTACTTTAAAATACTAGAAATCAGTAGTAACATCAACTTTACAGATTGCCACTTTACAGTGGCAAGGAATAAAATAAATTTAAGGGGAAAAATGCAATTAATACTGTTTTATGAAAAACAATTCAAGGGTTTGTTGTCATTGTTAGTTTTTTCTACATTTTATTTTTTTAAATTTATTTTGGAAAAAATTTTATTTTAATGTCATTTTAGATTATTTCACAAAACTGCAAAATTGCTATTACATTCTGCAGTTTTGCTATTTGTTACTGTCAAAGTATAATAAAGTGCTTTCACATTATATTTCTTTTAGTTTATATATTAAAGCATTATGAATAGCCAGCAGTCACAGTTTCTGTCAAAATGGAAGATTAAATGTTTAAATTACAGGAATTCTTAGTGTCTAGAATAAGATAATAAAATAAAATGTCAGTAGTAGGAAAGATGAAAAATTTCTTACAGATCATGAAATATAAAAAAAACCGTACTCTATTAAAAATGACAAAAAGTTAAAATAAGAATTTGAAATCCAAATTTTAATGCTTAATATTGTTAAATGAAAATATATCATTGAGTATCTGACAACCTGAGAGAGATGAGGCTGCTGCAGCTCCATACCCCCAGGTATGAGGGGTGAAAATTCCCAGCAGGCATAAACACACAGAGCACACACCACTCATACGTACATACATGGGCAAAAGCCTCAGATCACAGACATTCATTCAGAGTACTCACATGAACACAAACAGCACTAATGGCCTCATCCTGCTCCCTTTGGTTGAGCAAGATGGTGGCCTAATTCTGAGAATATACATTTTGTCATGGTGTAACCCCAGCTGGTAACTGAGCACCACACAGCTGCTCACTCACTCCTCCTCCTCTCAAGGGGATGGGGAGGAGAATGGAAAAAAACAACCTCACGGGCTGAAATAAGGACAGTTCAATAGGATAACAAAGGAAGAGAACAACAATAATAATAGTAATAACAATAATGACAATAAGAATATGTAAAACAAGTGATGCACAAATGCAATTGCTCACCACATGCAGAAGGATAAAAATCCATAATCTAATGCCCACTCTGTTTCCAAGCAATGATCTTGCCTCCCGGCTGGCTTCCCCAGTTCTATCCAGATCATGACGCTCTATGGCAGGGAATATCCCTTTGGCCAGTCTGGGTCAGCTGTCCTGGCTGTGCTCTCCCAGCTTCTTGTGTACCTGGCAGGGCGTGAGAAGGTGAAAAGTCCTTGGCTTTTCTACAACAACTAGCAACAACTAAAAACATCAGTGTGTTATCAACATTATTCTCATACTAAATCCAAACCACAGCACTATAGCACTACTAGAAAGAAAATTAACTCTACCTCAGCTGAAACCAGGACAATTTATAAGTATGCATGTATATATGTACAAGGTGGACTCCTCCAGCAGCTGGGCTCAGACACTCAGTTTGCTCCGCAGCTGTCCATGGATCATCCAGTTGCTGCCACCTGAACATAAGAGCTGCCAAAGCCACAGCCCCACTCCAGTTGAGTCAGACCCCGTCATTCACAGCCCTTCTCCCCGCCACCACCTCAAGCTGCCCAAGACTCCCGCAGTACCACATCTAGCCCCCCAGTGCACTCACACTTAGAGACACACAGATGCTTTCACAGCCAGAGCTGACCCTTTGGGACACACACACTCACAAGTCACTTCACCTGCTCACTAGCTCGTTCAACCTGATCATCACTCGGGATCACACGCTTGCATGCCTGCACTCTCTACAGTTGCTGGCAACACAGACTCCCATACACACACATGCACATGGATAAGAGCCCCTTGCTGGAAAATAGCTGATAGCGGACTTTAAAAAGGCTAAACCACATCCAGCCCGTGGTCTGACTCACATCCCCATACACACAGGACAGAAAGCCCTCACTCAAAGAAGAGTTATTCCCTTATCCATCTGTTTCCCACAACTGTTCCACCCCAAACCATTTAACCCATCCCTTTTCCTGCCTTTGTTACCTCCCCTAAACATCCCACAATGAGTCCTGTGCAATCCCCAAATGCTCTTCCTCTTCATGTTATAGTGGGTTCCTCACTCCCAGGCAGCAACCCCCATTAGTCCAAAAGGCATTCTGGAGAACCTCTTCCCTTGACTCTTCCTGATGAGTTTCATGCTTGAACACTGGGGCTGAGGGTCTCCTGGGACAGCCCTGGGAAGTGTACGGACAAGGTGTCCTTTTCTCTGAGTCCTCAGTTTTTGTTCCCACTTGTCTTTTTGTCCCCGTATGCTCCTCTGAGCTTGTGAAGATGGGGGTTTTGATGGGCTCTGTGATGGGCCTGGGAATAGCCAGGCAGGGGTATTTTGGGGGTCTTTATCTGCTATGGTGTCTGTGTATTCCTTTGTTGGTGCAGAGACAAGATTTTTTTATCACATAATCTGCCACATTTGTTTCTGGAAAAATAAATTTTCAATTTCATTTTAAATAAAATAAAAAATAAGTTAAGTTGCTTCTACAAGATCCCTGTCTTTTGACCCGATCTGGGTATAAATAATTATTTTGGGATATTATATGGAAGCTGAATTTGTTCTGAAGATTCCTTTGGGCATTGAAGTGAATGGCAGCAGAGACAGCAATTAGTAGACAGTATTCCACCACTTTTGACAGTCTGAAGCATGACTCAAACATTGTTAGAAGCCTCAAGGACTGGGAGAAATAAATCATATCAAATAAAAGAAAAAAAAAAACAGTGCAGATAGCAGCCGTGGAAAAACATATATATAAGGTCTTATTTCAATTAGAGTCACACAGATGAAAGCGAGAAAGGTTGGCTGTCTTGCAATTCAAAAGATATGAGCTTAAACAACATCAGTCACCTGTGAAGTACTAAAAGACAACTGAAAAGCAAATTTCCAAGAGAAACATTGGTAGTAGAATATCCATGGAGTCAATTTCAAGACTTCAGCTTGTATATCTAAAAAGGTAAAATTAATATAGCCTTACACAAATAAACATAGATGAAAACCTTGATAGGAAATATGTGGATTGACAGAGATTGGTATGATGGGTGAAGGATGCCTGTAGTTCTGGCTTGGTGTGTTCATTGAAGATAATTGCATCAGAGGTGGGTGTCAAACAGCAGCTTTTATATGACACATTTTGCAGACCTACAACATCAATAATATTTTATTTTATCAAGTTACATTTGAGAAAGCAATGATGTCAATAGAAAAATTGAGTTAGAAAAAAAACTGAGATCAAAATGTTAGACCTAGTCAAGCACATTTTACGATCATGAAGACATTTGATTAATTAGACATTTATATGTGAGAACTCATGATGATGAACAGATTTGAACTTGCACTCTGTTTATAAAATAACTGCCTAGTTATTTTATGAAAAAAATCTCATCCAGTGCTATGCTTCCAGGAAAAGGTTTGCTTCTGCCTGTGGCAAGACTACTTACCCTTATCTACTCATAGAAGGAAGTCTTTTAAACTTGAGAACTTCTTTTTCTTAGAAAAAAAGGGAAAGTTAAAGAAAGAAGGAAGACGTCTTTTCAAAGGCAGCAAAAATGCAAAACATATTTATTAGGTCTGCAGATATATATATATAAATTTACATGAAGCACATTGAAGAAAAATGGCAGTATCAAAATGTTGTGAGACAATATTACATTTTGGTCACTAGCCAATCTAACCTGGTATATTTAACATATATATTACTTAGGTAATTCTTCTTAAAAAGGAATTAAACATTATGTAATGTCATTTACACAAGAGGAAGTAGATCCTACTTGTAGTCACCCTCATCCAATATTGATGCCACACATGAGGTCTAACTCCCAGAGTGTGCACAGACCGTGCTGGCCAACATAGGAAAACTCAAGAGATGGAGTTAAGGAGGTCCTGTGTGAAAACAGACCATGAGGCTGACTGTACTATTATTGGTTGGTGACTGTAAAGGGTGTACTTTAGAACTCTTATCTAGAAAAAGCTGGCTAGGAGTCAGATCAGAAAGTTGCTCATCTGCACTTCCAGCTGTTAGTCATAGCTTTCAGCTGAGACTGGTGATTGACTGTGTCAGTACTTCAATCTATTTCAGATAAAATCAGATTCATTTAAACTAGCATTGAAATGAGTTGCAGCTCTGCCTGAGGGAATACAAACCTGTATGTGCATATCCCTTGTATGCCTGGCATCAGATAGGATGAAGTATTAATGGAAAATATTTTCCTTTAATGTTCCACTTGTCCTAACTTACTTGTCTAGTCTTAAGGCCCTCACTACAGGGGAAAGAAATCTTCGGAGTGAGTATGTGTATTTCATTCAACATCTTTCAAGAATAAAAATTAAACAAACAAAAAAATGATAAAACAAACTATTGTTTGTTTAAAAGTAGTCCAGGAAGACAGACTTTGTGCAAATGAATATCCTGAACATAAGGCTGAAGAGTCTCACTCTGACTTTTTTTCTAAGGTCTTTTTTTTTCAATTTTTGCTATAGGTATGAAGTACATTTACTTCGATGGGAGAAACTGAGGCTTTTTGTCCTGCCTTGTTTTACCTAGACTGGCCTGTGGACTAGTATTTAAAGTACAGTGCTAAGAAGGAGGAGCTTTAAGATTAGAAAACATTTAGCAGATTTCCTCTGGTTTTGATGAGTTCTCTAACCTATGAGATATTTTCTAAAAGAAATACATATCACTATTTCTCTGTTTAGTTTTTTTATGGAGAAAAATGAAAAGTGCTTCCTTCAGAAGAAGGGACTTAAGAAGAAAATTCAAAATGGATATTGGATGCAAGCTGACCAAACTTATAAGGAGAGCTTTAAACTAGATTTAGGGGGCAGTGCGGGATAGAGTTTTGAGTAACAGAGAAGAGCCGGAGGCTGCTGATGTATTAGGAATCAACAGGGAAATACAATTGTGAAATGCCTCAAGGAAATTAGGATGTGTTCCTCTGAAAAGGTGACACAGTTGATAGTCCAACTGTAGTATCCCTGTACCAATGCGCACAGCAAGGGTAACAAACAGGAGGAGTTGGAAGCCACTGTGAAGCTAGAAAGCTATGACCTAGTTGGTATTGCTGAAACAATTGTGGTGGGACAAATCGCATGACTGGAGCACTGCAATTGACAGCTATAAACTGTTCAGAAAGAACAGGCAAGGAAGGAGGGACAGGAGGGTTCTCCTCTCTGAAAAAAAAAAAAAAAAAAAAAAAAAA
>VXBL01006863.1:462593-513345 GCA_013400195.1 Aramus guarauna
CATCATTTATCAGCAGTGCTGGCTAACAGGGGAAGTCCCAGATGACTAGACATTAGAAAATGGGATGCATATCTACAAGAAGGGCCGGAAGCAGGACGTAGGGAACTACAGGCCTGTCAGTCTGATTTCAGTGCTGGGGCAGGTTATGTAGCAGATAATCTTGTGTGCCATCATGCTGCACATAGAGGTGATCACATAGGTGATCAGGCCCAGTTAGCGTGGGTTTATGAAAGGCAGGTCCTGCTTGACTAATCTGATCTCCTATGACAGGATGACTTGCTTAGTGGATGAGAGATAGCCTGTGGATGTTGTCTACTTGGACTTAGAAAAGCCTTTGACAGCATTTCCCACCACATTCTCCTGGAGACACTAGCTGCTCGTGACTTGGATGGGGGGATATTTTGCTGGGTAAAAAACTAGCTGAAAGGCTGGACCCAACGAGGTGTAGTGAGTGGAGTTAAATCCAGTTGGTGGCTGGTCACAAGTGGTATTCCCCAGGGCTCAGTACTGCTGCCAGTTCTGTTTAACATCTTTATCAATGATCTGGACGAGGGGATCAAGTGCACCCTCAGTAAGTTTACAGATGTCACCAAGCTGGGCAGGAGTGTTGAGTTGAGGGTAGGAAGGCTCTACAGAGGGATCTGGACAGGCTGCATTGATGGTCCAATGCCAGAGTGAAGTGTCATGCAGGAGTAAATAAAATATTTAACCAATAGAGGCTAGAACCATGTAAAATGCTTAACATAACTTTTTGGACTTCCAGCAGAATTTTTCAGGAGTACCAGAATTCTTGTAGCACTTTTTACACTACTTAGCTGAAAAGTCACTTGGCTATTAAGAATCTTCAGCATGGATCACAGAAGGGAGGAGATTTGAATTTACGCCCTTAGATACTAGGGGGTTTTGGTAAATGTAATTGTGCTGGAAAGTGTTTTAAAACAACACGCAGAACACTGTAAGTGGCATATAAAAAGAGGACTCACAAACAGGAAAATCTCTTGATGCAACTTGGATTACTACATTAGTCTATTTGGGGATAATTGAATAGGTGTTTGTCACAAGTGCCTTTTCTTAATTTTCTTTAAAAAAATACATCTAAACTCACACTGTGTAACTGCTAGCAATTTCAAGAAAGAGATATATTCATTCAGCTGTAATATTCATGTCAACATCTGCAGAACTATAACTTCTATTCATTTCCACAGAATAAGCACCTACAATGTAGGCGTAAATACCAGTGTCAAGTGCTGGAATTTGAGTTTATGCCTCTAGCCAACCTGTACATCTCTAAACCTACAGGAAGATTTTTGCTGACAAGAATCCCTTACTTATCTGTATCATTCAACTAATTCAGCACAAACATAATTAAGTTTTCATTTGATGCTTTGAGTGCTATTTTTTCTCCACTTATTTCTGTATTATGTGTTTTGATGTGAGTCTGTGCATCCAAGCTCTCTTAATTGACCGTATGTTTGTTATCCTAAATATCTGTTCTGTGCGGAATATGCAGTTTTTCTTCATGAACTTAAAGTTGAGAAATCATTCTTTGCAGTCAACTGAATATCTACTGAATGGTGAAGTGGACATTAGACTTGCTTGACATGTTGGATTCCTCCAGGCTATAATCTGTGTTTCTCACTTGTAATAGATACACTTAACTGCTATAATAGCTAAACCCAACAGGACTTAGCCATTTATTTAACTATTAATAGAGATTTTTTTTTCCCATCTGTAATAAAAATGGGTTATTACCTTTTCATTTAATCTTATTGCTACACTCCTTAAATGTGATTTATTTGGCATATTTTCACTTAATAGCTATTTAGATTACAGTAACCAAAATATCTCCTCAGGTATTGTCATTACAGATGTTTATGAACAGATATGATCAGATGATATGAATAGATGTTTATGAACACTGAACTGCTGATTTCTGGCTCAGAATACAGTAGACACTTTCAAAGTACATGCCATAGAGATATTATTTTTTTAAAAAGACTTAGTTCTTTTTCCTCTTAGGCCCTATTTGAATTACATTTTCATCCCATTTCCCCAGCTTCTCTACATTCAGACCTAGGTACTACCTCCTAACACACGAAAGTAGACTCTGCTGCTCATCAGTACTTGCCTATCACTCGTAACTGTCCCCATAACACTCTTCAGAACAGATTTTTGAACCTGTTCCTGATTCCCATAAACATGGGGATCTAAGGAAAGCCTGAAAATTAAGCCTGATACATCCTACATTCTGTGGCAAGAGGACAATGAAGAAGTATTTAATCTTGAAATTCTTTTTGTAACATTGTCTACTTGGTTTTAAAAATTGATTTTATATTACTGAACTGTTAATCAGAGTTGAAGAAAATAGAGAAAGCAGGGTTTCTGTTCATAGAATTTTTTTATAGTGTTGTTTCAGTCCAAATCAAACTGCTGTTCAGAGCACTAATCTGTGGGAGTTTTTTACTTCTAAAATGACCAAATGAATAAATCTCGGAATGACAATACTAAGAAGAAAGCATATGGCCTAGGGGATCATCAGATTGCACCATGAACCACAGTGCCATGAGATTCTTCTATAAGTGCAAGTATTTCACTCCTCATAAAATTCCATTCCTTTTTACAGTAATAGCTAATGTATGGAATTGTAAAATATAAATACAGGAGTAAAGAACTGCAATTCCGAAACTTCCAAAATTTTGTGAAAATGAGTCAGAATTTAAATGTTTCATTAATATACTGACTGACTTATACAGTACCAATACATTTTTATTGTTGTCTGTGCATGTCTTGATAGGTCTAGTTCCCATCTCATCTTAGCAGAAAATTGACTGTGTTTGATAACTATCTATGAACACAAATCACCAAGTATTTTTTGAAACACTTAGCCAATGCCATAAAATATCTGGATCTACTATAGATGTCATTTTCAGTGTGTAGTTCTAAAGTTCAAAGCACAGTCAAGTAAGAATGTTGAGATATACTTTTTTTTTTTTTTTTCTTGGAATCAAATCATCATTCATGATTCATATCCTACCTATCATTCAGAAAACGTATATTGAACCTTGTTTCATGTAATATATCTCCTTGAGATATGATTTTCCATTGATAATACTAAACCTTGGTATGTTTCCAAGCATTCTCGTCCAAAAGCACATACTTGTCACCTTTTCATTCCATGGCTTCCTAGTAATTTTTGTTTTCTTCATTTTTAAGAACCCAGACATTTTAGTCAGGTGGAGCCAGCATGCACTAGTGTAGGAGTATGGCTGAGTTATTAAACTTGTCTCTTAAAGAAATATCCTTTCATCTCTGAAAGTTACTAATTGAGATAACATACCTAAATAAAGAACACAATGACATTAAGAGTATTATTTACCACTTGCTTTTAGCTACAAATTGCCTCAGTTCTTTACATATCTGTGTCATGTAATTCCTTTCTTGCAGCTGCAATAAGACAGCACCGATGTGACGGTTCAAATGTTCTGGGTTTTAGGGAATTTTAAAAGTTTGCTTTATAGAAGGTCAATCATTAGTAGATATATAAATGAAGCACAGGTATCTAATATTAAAATAAAATGCTATGTTTTAATTATTTATCTGGAAACCTAATTATCATTTATAGATAATGAGTTAGACCTCAAAATGCTCATTTTGATGTGCTTTACTCAAGCTGATGCAGTTACTTCAATCTGCATTAACTAAAGATCTTCATTGTATGGTATCTCTAAAGCATTGATAATGAATATTTAGCTAGTGAAATATAGAAGGGACATGACATTAAAGTTATTGCTTCTTCAGATAACTTATGTTCTGCGACATAATATAATTACTGACAAAAATAACAACAAAAACAAGCAGTCAAACAAAACCAGAAAAGAAAATCAAGCCATAGAACCTTCTAAATGATAGATAGCTATTGGTTTTAAATGTAATCTATTTTTTTTCCACTTCAACTCAATAGATGGTATACATGTATATTATCAAAGATACCATTCTCAACTAAACTATTATTCTCTTCATAATTTGACACATGGTCTTAAAGTCAATGTCATTTGAGGAAAAAAAACCCCAATACTCAGAAACTACCAGAAAAGCAGTGCAGGAATTGAAATATGTGCTGTTAAAATCCAAGAGTGTGCATGAATGAGCTGCAAAGCCAACAAATTGTTGTTGATATTACATTGGAAGAAATTTTATTGAAATTCCTCTCCATTACAGAGTAATAATGGCAAATTTTTAAGTACTAACCTGTCTTAAGGTTTGCCAAGAATGTATTTTTAAAAAAATTCTAAACAATGCTATGTTTGCATGAAAAGCAGTAACAAACTTCTTTTTGTTAACATACTCCTCATATCTATATATTTTTACACCTTTTAATTGCATTTAATGTAAAATGATTGATAAAACTTCCAAATATATTTGACATATTTTGCTGCTGACTACAATCCTGTGTACTTACTTAGAATTTGATATTACATAAATCGATTGCAAATGGAATAATGCTTTATGATTTTTTCTTTTATTTCTTCAAATCCTATATGTTATTAGTCTATGTTTTCTTCAAGAAACTACCAACAACAAATCTCAGACAAAGATCGTTTAATAGTTCCCACTCTGTGCATAGACCTGAAGTCATAATTCATGTAACTCATTCTGTTGAATACTATTTATATAAGTACTGCCTCTTCAGAAGTTATTTTGGTAGCCTAATTATTGCCATTTCTCACAGGAAAAGTTCATCTGCCAGTGCAGTTGCTCAAACTGACTTTCAAATCAGAGGTTGTCACACATGTAAAATCTCCTTTCCACACTTAACTTGGAACTCATGATTCTATGCTTTTATTGTTTGGAAAAAAAAAAAAAAAAAAGGTTTATGCTTTCTTCTTTTATTTTTCAAAGAAAAGTCTGCATATAAATTTCAAGACTTTTTTTTCATGCCATAAATAACAGTTCTACCTCTGTTTCACAATACTGCCTGTCAAAAATGGATGCCTTTGTACTCCCTTGTAGGCCTTGTTCATTCGGATTGCAGTGAGTTTGCATTCAGTCTTTACAATACAGAGCTGAGACATGCAGGTAAAAGAGTGATTTTTTTTCTCTTTTTGTAATTGTCATTCTACTCATAGTTATACTACTAGTTCAACTCATTAGTTTTATAAACTTCCTCTAAGATTGTACCCAGAGGAAAGTTGTAATGAACAGGAGTAATTTCTGAGTCAACAAATAAATCAAAGATAACCTAGTTTTGGTTTGGTTTGGGTTTTTTACATTTTCCAAATGATAAACTTATTGCAAAATATTTTTTTAAATTTCTTTATTAATTTTTAATTAAACTTAATAACATTTTAATATCAACACTGCAATTTCTGTGTAAGACTAATTGGGAGACAAAAATTCTGTCAGAAATCAGAAAGTTTTTACCCATTAGCAGAAATGTTTAAGGTATTTATTCTTCTTCTTTTATTAATGTTTGAAAACCTTCCTCGATGTTATCATGTTTACACTGGAACTTTTTAGAAGTTAAAATATTTTGAATGTTTTTCATTGTATTGGGTCTGGCTGAGATGGAGTTAATTTTCCCCACAGCAGCCCTCACAACGCTGTGCTGTGTATTGGTACTGAGCAAGGTGCTGGTAACACACCCGGGTTTTGGCTGCTGCTGAGCAGCGCTGGCACAGCACCAAGGCTGTCTCAACTACATTGCTCTGCCTCACCAGTAGGCTGGGGGTGGGCAAGATCTTGGGAGGGGACACAGCCAGGACAGCTGACCCAAACTGGCCAAAGGGATATTCCACACCATATGATGTCTGCTCAGCAATAAGAAGATAAGAGAAAGGAGAAGGAAGTGGGGCATTCATTATTTATGACCACTATGCATACTGAAGCCCTGCTTCCTGGGAAGTGGCCGGACATCATCTGCCGATGGGAAGTAGAGAGTAAATCTTTTGTTTTCCTTTAGTTCCATGCATGGCCTTTTGCTTTTGCTTTATTAAACTGCCTTTGTGGTGACCCACAAGGTCTTTTTTTCCATCTTATTTTCTTCCCGTCTGTCCTGCTGAGAATGGAAATGATAGAGCGGCTTGGTGGGCACCTGGAATCCAGCCAAGGTCAACGCACCGCATTCAACTTCTGTGTGCTGCCTGGAAATCCATGTATGTTCTCTCAGCTTTCTTTTTTGAATGAAAGTCATGGAATTGCTTAGATTTGAAAAATATTTGTTTTATTTCTGTCTCCTTGTTTAGCTGAGCCTTCATTTGTGATGAAGATTACTCACAGAAGGCAATATGGTTTAGTAGCCAGAATAGATGTTAGATATTAACTTGGAGCCTGAAGAAATCATTACCTATTCCTTCAGATTTTGGAAATAAATTCAATTAATAACATGTTGCACCGAAGGCAACTCAATATGTATTTTTATGGATTTGAAGACACAAAGAAATTATTTGTTCTAGACTGTATGCAATGTAGTACACAATTAGTTCTGATGATTTAACTTTTGTTTAGAGTTGTTTGTCTGCTATTATGTTTGTCTTTTCCTCTTTATTTTCATTATGAGACAAATTCCATAACCTGTGTGCACCAATCGTGTTAAAGGAATAACATCTGAGAAACAACCTTCCAACTCAATGTATATTTAAATACTAGAACCTAAGTAAATAGTATAATATGGAGTATAATGCATATTTATATCATGATACAGGGCAAGATTGTGCCAAAATAGAGAAATGCATAGCCACAATATTACAATATCTGTATGTTTATCAAGATTCAGGACTAATATAAATAGATACCTCCACTTTAGAGCAGCTGAAAGTGGGACTTAAAAAAATTAAAAAAAAAAAAAAAGTGGATTTAATACAGACTGGCAAACAAATCTAATCCTAAAAGAGTGGTGGTAGAGGGGGATGCCTGATTTTTTTCTAAAACCTTTCATGTATCTACAATATGGAGAGGAATTGGTCTAAACATCTGTAATGTAAACATCTACATTTGAGCTCAATATCTAGTCTTTAAGTGAAGAGAAGAGTGCGAAGAGAACAAATAGGTATTTTTAGGGCACATTTAATCTTTAATTTTGAAGTAGATTCTAAAATAAATCAAATGACTCATGGTCTAAAATGCCTATTTTTTCCTGCTGACTAGAAGGAAAGCCTAAGTATAGATATCTTCAATATAGAATTGAAAAAATTAGGTGTGAGGAGTTTACTCAAAAAGCCTTTGGGCAGGGAGTGAATAAACCCTTTCTACTGCGTGAAGACTTACAGGATCATAACTGTGTGAGCAGAGTATTATCGTAAGGCAAATATAGTTTTTATCTGAAAAAAGGCATCCCTCAACTAAATATTGTAACAGAATATACCCTATGCATGGAGTTTGGGTATTTATATTACAAAACTGTTCAAATAATGCCCAGTAACCATTTTGAACTGTGCCAAAAAGCATTCTCCTGAAACCCCTGCATATAGTCTGGTAGGGTATTGGCCAGAGACAATTTACAACTAGCAGTGGGACGGGACCACCCGGTTCTGAAGGCTAAGAGAGATTGATGGAGAGCATGTAGTTGGTCGCAGTACCAGAAAACCCTTTGGCAAATCACATACAGAAAATACATAGGCAGGTACAGTCCCTAATGTCCCATGGTAAAGCTTAGCATACCATGTAAAGAATTACACACCAGTAGGTCTTTAGAAAGTGCAATACCAACTTTTTTATTATTATTGTTATTTCACATACAGTCATCCTTTTTCTGAACATTCATATGACATATCCACTACTTATCACTGTCCTGGGAGGACACACTTTTTGTCTGTGTGTGCAACCTGAGGGTTTTTTTATAATCAAAATATTTACTTTAATTTTATATAATCCCTGAACATTTATCTTGGTCATGTGCTTCAACAGGACTGAATGACTGATAGCATGATGAACTCCTCCTAAATGAACCGGTATATTTATTAAGCTTATTTAAATATAGTACACAAACCAAATAATTTTCTAATAAAAAGGATGTATTGAAAGAAAACATTCTGAAATATACAGTAATGGCTGTTTTTCTCTGCATCAGATGTTAAATTGCTCCAATCTTAGAAACCCAACTTTGTGGGGAAAAAAAAAGAAAAAGGAAAAAGGTTGAACTTTGTAGGCTTTGTGCAAGCTGTCAGGAAAATCAACAGCTGGCTTGCACATGGTACAGTAGCTCTGCCTTTTATATGACCAGCAATCATACCATATGCCCCATTAGAGAAGAGTGTGGAAGGGACATTAAAATATTGTGAGATCTCTCTTAATAAAGTCATAAATATGTAACTGACTTTTCTCCCATTTAGCAAACTTGAGGCTTAAATTTCTTAGTTTATAGGTATTTATATCTTCAGTACTAGTTTTAATGTTTTAAGTAGGGAATCTGTATTAGTACTTTAATCTTTTTCCACTGCTATTGCAGATAAAAAAAACAACCAAACATGCAATATAATCATATAACCTATCACAATGGAAAAAGTGTAACAGGCAAAATGTAAGCTGAAGTCACTGATGATGAAGTTTGAGATTCTAATATAACATTTGTCTCTCATGATTTCGTGTTTTATTTAGAACTAGTTGCACTGAAATAAACAAAATATTTTCTATAATACACAAGGGTGTGAAATTAATAAACTGCATGTAACCAGAAAGGTTAGTAAAAAAGATTGGGAAAATTTCAAAGATCTTGCCTCATGGACTTTTTTTCTTTTTCTTTTTCTTTTTTCTTTATTCTTTATTCTTTATTAATTTTTCTTTTTTCTTTTTTCTTTTTTCTTCTTTCTTTTTTTTTTTTTTTTTTTTAAATAAAAAAATTGTGGTAGATTTATGTCCTTAGCCCTATTTATATTCTTCTAATCCATCCCACACACCTATTTTAATTTCAAATACTTTTATATTCAGATTGTCATTTCAAATACCCATTTGTCCCTAAGGACATCTCTATATAAACAATTAGTCTCATANTTTTTTTTTTTTTTTTTTTTTTTTTTTTTTTTTTTGAAAAGAAAATAACTGGACCATGTGCTTTTTAGTACCATAAGAAAATATTTAAGTATGCGCATAAATCCTAATGATTCCAAGTTGGAGTTGAGAGTCAAAAAGTAAGGTCACTCTCAGATGTTATTTTAGATGTGATCTGTGTTTGTGCTTTTAAACATTTAGGGTTCTGAAATACAGGCAGATAAATTAATATGGAAGCAAACAACTTCTTGATTTTCTTACATAATTAGAATATATATAAAAATAAAGAAACTTGAAAGCCCTTAGTATCGATTACCATTCAGATACTTTTTGGTGCCTGGATGTGAAGGTAGTGGTCTATTTTTCAAAGGTGTTTAAAGACAAAATAAAATATTAGTATTATACTGTAAGCTTCATGCTTTCAGTCATTAATATTTTCCTACATATTTACCTTGAAAATGAATGCTTAATGACAAAATGTAAGGATTTAGAACCCAATACAAATTCACCCAAAATTTATTCATAAGAATATCCTAAATAAAGGTCTATGATCTGCTAAATTGTTGATCTATATCTTAATTGGCTGTTGTAATGCACCTGTGCAAATGTTTCTAGTAGTCCCAATAAAAAAGGCACTCCAACACCCTGAGGTGTTGATTAAAATATCGTTTATTAGAGCTAACATGAAAAATAAAAAAAGAGTATAGATAACCTTACATCCCTTCTATAACTTTACAAGTTATGCTCTATTGGATGGACCTCAAAATTGGGTACAGCATATGGCACATATCCTGCCCATGAAGAGGTTCCCTGATGTTTTGGTCTTTAGAGTTTTGATAGCACGCTCTTAGAAGAAAACAACTCCATTCATCATTTCTACTGTCAAGCACGAGGACATTCACATGAGAACATGCCGCTTCAACTTAACATAAAGAGAAGGACATGCAGGTGGTGTAATGTCATTGCCAAGTGGGAGCTGCCTGCAGGTCCATCTGTTACGATTAGCTGGCTAGGTTTATCCAGCGGCCAAGGAACATGTTCAGCACAACACAAGCCTGAAGGCGAAGTGCTATTTGCAGCACAGCGCAGGCCTGCACGTATTTGCGTTAACTGTAGGGTGGATCGCTAACTCCTCGATGTGCAATAGTCTTCCATTTAGAATCACTACAAAACATTTGTGTATCTGCAAGTGTACGTAAGCCTTTCCAAGAAAATTAAGGAAGAAATACAAGACTTTTGGAACATCTGGAAAAATTGGTTCATTGCCTGAATATTAATTTCTTTGAAATTAAGTAGGTTTTGTTGTATTTTCTTTCTTTCTCTGATTGGTGTCTTTTGAAATTTTCTGTGGAAAGTCTATTGGAAGAGTTACAAAAGGGAAAAAAAAAACTTTTTGCAGAAACAATTAAAGTGGTACCATTTTAATTTTTACTTGTGTATGGTACTTCATGAATCTGTGCAACAGATAGATCCCTGTTCTCAAGAAAAAATAAAATAGAAAGTAACAGACAAATTCCTCTGCAAGATTAAGGGAAAATGTTTCCTAATGCTCACTGTGAATCCATTTTTGGTTAGCTTGAAAAATCAGCACAGATAACAATATTCATAATTTTCCATTTACCCTCCCTGATATGGTTGTTCTAGTAAAAAACAATGTCTCACTAGCTTAGGTAGGCAACAAGCTTTAAGTCAAGAAATTATTCATTCAGCTTTGTTAATAGGGTCTAATAAATTGATGATTGCAATATATTTTAACACATAGTCTTGATTCACTTGTATTACTCTAGCTTTTATACCAACATATCTCTCTGAAACCAGTATGGTATCTTGGCCATGAATCATTGCTCCATTATTCAGTCTACAAAAGACAATAAAGAAGCATCTGATTTTGCTCCCTTCAGGTAACAAATTGGTTTTACTTACCCAATCTGTGGAATTTTCTTTATGCAGCCACTGAAGTGGCTATCTTCTTTTCAAGAGCATACATGCTCTTTTCCCTAGAAAATTCATGAATTAAAACATTTTTTTCCATCTGGAAATACCTAACTTGTGGCAGTAAACATCATAACACAGATGTTACAGCTCAGAGCCAATACTACTATTTATCTATCTACACTTGTCTTCACAAACATTTTATTTCAGTTTCTGTGAAACATGAAAGCTGTTAAACTTCACTTCCTTTATAGCAATAGAAAGAAACAAAAACTATAAAACATGCCACTATTTCAAATATAAAATTGAAGTCTTCTGGTAGTAATTTTTAGGAGAGAAAAGAGATTACTCAACAAATAAATTGTCACTGGAATTACTTTTATGTATGCTATCATGCACCATAGGGGTTTTTTTTGGGGGGGAGGGGGAGGGCAGAAGGGGGAGGTTGTGAACATTTCGATTAGATGTCATCTCCACAAATAGAAGATGATTCATGTTGTGAGGACAAAGAGAGAATTTGGAGATCAAGTAATACACTGGCTATGACTTGGATTTGTATTTGCAACACTGACCTGTTAAGTTTTCTGAAGTGAGGCTTTTATAGCAGAATATCAACATTGCTACTGATGAAAAACATTTAATATACTTTTTTTTTTTTTTTTTAAATCAAGGAATAACATAGTATCACAGGCATTGGAATGTAAACATTTAAACTTACCATAAGACAATTTAGCTCTCCATATTCCACCAACAGTATTGAATAGGGGTTAAATATAACTGCTTAACAATATGTCTAGTGGCTAGGTATCTGAAGCACTCTCATAATGCGAAAGAGACTGATACAGATCTTAAGGCAGACTAGTGTCTTTCTGGATCACCAGCTTACAGCCAGATATTTGCCCTAGTGAGCCTCAAGTGGCATGAGATCCCTATGATGAGACCAAAGAGTTGTGGTTTTGTTTTTTCTTTTTTCTTTTTCATAAACAGTAGACACCCCATTTAGACATTTTAATTTAGGGGTATACACTCTGGAGTTGAATTCCACTTTTGATTTCTGCAATATTACTCAATTTTTTTCCAAATCTTGTCCACCCTCGTGTGTTCAGAAGTATTTTATATTATTCATTCACTTGTATCCAAAGTAACCCCCAGAGGATGTTCTAATTAACTTGTCTAACTTGTCATTTGTTTTGCACAATTAGATATATGACCAACTCTAAAGATTAATGTAGGGCTTCAGGTGAGCACTTCTGAAAATTAAATTGGCTGGTAGTCCCTTCGTCTTAGCCTGACCCTCTGTGCCAGCCTGACCTTCCCATACTGAGGTGGCATTTAGAAGTAATGATCACATCCACAAAGTAATTCTACCTCCTCTAATTCCCTGACACAAGCAGAATTACCAACTGAAGCAAACAATAGGTTACTTTCACACAAACAAGCTATTCAAAAAGATTTTCATCTAAAGAATGCCTTTCCCTGGGACACCCAGACTCTGATGTATCATGATAAAGCATTTTCTGGAGATTTTTAGTGAAGTCTAATAAGCTTTCATCACTTTGATACTAAAGAAATTTCATGGACATGAGGAAAAATAACATAGTTTAAAATGTGTCAAAACTGAATAATCAGTCCTTGCTTGTTCATTGAGATGGCAAGTAATATAATTAAATCTGCTGTGCTTTGCTGGCACTTGAACATATTCCTTTTATCTGGAACTGTACCTGTGATTTAAAGTTAACCATAAACAATATTCTTCCCTTTCTTCTCTAAGTGCCAATTTATTAGTTAAAAGCCTGCTGCCATATGGTGAAGCAGTATCTGCTGAAAGAAAAAAAAATCAATTAAGTAAGCTTCTAAAGAAACATCTTTCTGAAGAAAAGTTTATGTGATTTTCAGTAACAAATGCTGGTATTTGTGTCTGGTATTTAACTTAAAAAAAAAAAAAAAAGACAGACACTATTGTGTATGGGAAAAAAAGAATAAACAAACAAACCCAAGGAATAAGCATGCCCTTTTCATCATGTCCTAGTCTCACAAATTGCAGTACATTGACAAAGTCTTTCCCCTTTAAATTGAATTCCAGAAACTTTGTATTAGAATGAGGTGAAACAGCTGGCAAGAGTAGTCTGCCCAACTTCATCAAGCCATTATGGTAACTTCCAAATTAATTCCTACTCAAGTGTCATGGTTTAAATTGAAGATACTCACAGCTGGATTCTGGAAGAACTAAATTCTGGAAGAATTAATCATTGGAACTTACTTTACTATTTATTGGAGTTCATTTATTGATTCATTAGCTCACTTCCATCTGTACAGAGATTTTTCATGATACCTACCTCTTTAAACTAGATCTAGTGGAAAAATTAGGATTGAACTACATAGGTCACTCTGTCCACTTATAGGATAAGTTACCAATTTTGATTTGAGTAACTATGTGTCCTACAGTGACAAAAACATATGTTAAAGTGCTTCTCAGTTTGAAAATAGCTAGTTAAGATGTCTAATTCAACATGAATTAGTTGAACAAACACACACTTATCCACTAGGTGCAATGTTGTCATTTGGTGACTTGGGCAAACAGCTAGTATGGCTTGGCCCATTGAATATCAAAAATCAAGAGGAAGACAGATTTTTTCTCTTATCAAGGAATTAAAAGTCACACCTACTCAGTTTGGAGAAAAATACATTTCCATTTAAATGATTGAGTTGATAATTATCAACTTCTATATTGGCTTGTGTATTTTTAGTTTTCCTTCTTGTTTTTGTTAAGTTGAATGGGTCTTAATTCCAAGGATACTAACGTTGCTAAAACATTTAAAAACCCCACAATATCGAGCTAATTTCTTACATATATATCTGCCCCATGTAACAGCATCAGATCTTTGTGTAATTTTATGGGATATAAAATCTTAAAATGTTTACTGATGTATGAATCTAAACTGTGAATTGCTATTCCATTGCCTTGATATGCCACTATGTGGTACCAAGATTTTAAACTTTTTCAAAGGAGACTAGGAGTGTTAGTCAGACTGTGGCAGCTCTCAATTAAACAACAAAATTTCTGGAATGTACATTTACAGTCTTTCAAGTTACCTACGGGTAGCCTTAAGAATAGATATACTAGAGTTTGTTGTGGGGGTTTTTTTTGTTTGTTTTGTTTTGGTTTTGGTTTTGTTTTGTTTTAATTTGGAATGCATTAAGACATTTTAAATGTTCCTGGAAGTGAATACTATATTACATTGTTAAAGCTAATGAAAACAGTTGGAATGGAAAATAGAAGATAATTTATAAATCTACTTATTGTAGTAAGCATTTTGAAGCCAATATTTATTATTCTAATTAAGTAAATATTTTGAGATGGTTTTCGAAAAAAGTGTATATTTACACAATTATTTACATATAAGGCTTTACATATAGAAATAGCTTTCAGCTGTGATTCAATTCAACATGGGAAATATTGCACAATCTCTTGTAAAGAATTTAGCTATTCTATGTTTTCACAAAATCATGAAATGTATTCATTTATAGATAGCATGTTACCGATAGACAAATTTTCTAGACAACTTAGAAATTCTGATATTCATTAATCTTCAGTTAGTTATGTTGCACCTTTTGAGAATCTGCAGACAAAATATTATTTAAATATTTTTCCTGAGTTATTTACCTGTTCTGAGAATTAAGATGGCAGAACTGTAACACTTAAGATGAGTTTAGAATCATGTATGTTTAAAATATGAATTCTGTTTTTAGGTTCACACAATCACAGAATGGTTGAGTTTGGGAGGCACCTCTGGAGGTCACCTGGTCCAACCTGCCTGCTCAAGCTCACTTGCCAAGGACCATCTCATGATGGCTTTTGAATATCTCCAAGGATGGTGACTCCATAACCACTCTGGGAAACCTGTGCCAGTGCTTGGTCACTCTCAGAGTAAAAAACAGTGTTTCCTGATGTTCAGAGAGAACCTCCAGTGCTTCAGTTTGTGCCCATTGTCCCCCCCACCCTTTCCTTTTTCTTCCCCCAGCTTTATGTGCTGAGCATGACGTCATATGGTATGGAATTTCCCTTTGGTCGGTTGGGGCCAGCTGTTCTGTCTGTGTCCCCTCCCAACTCCTTGTGCGCCCCCAGCCTACTCGCTGGTGGGGCGGTGTGAAAAGCAGAAAAGGCCTTGGCTCTGTGTAAGCACTGCTCAGCAGTAACAAAAACATCTCTGTATTATCACCTGTTTTCAGCATAAATTGAAAACATAACCCCATACAAGGTACTATGAAGAAAATTCACTCTATTCCAGCCAAAACCATAGCAATCATCTTAGTGGTCCTTTGCTGGACTCTGTCCAGTATTCCCACACTTCTTGTGTAGAGGGGAGCTCGGAACTGGACACAGTATCCATATGTGGCATCTCCAAGTGCTGAATAAAGGGGAAGGATCGCCTCCCTCCACCTGCTGGCAATACTTTATCTAATGCAGCCCAGGATACAGTTAGCCCTCTTTGCTACCAGGGCATATTGCTGGCTCATGTTCAACTTGGTGTCCACCAGAACCTCCAAGTCCTTTTCTGCCAAGCTTTTTTCCAGCTGAGTGGCCCCCCATTCCTGAACTCCATGAGGTTCCTGTAAGCCCATTTCTCCAGCCTGTTGAGGTCCCTCTGGCATGGCATCATGATCCTCTGGCATATCACCTACTCCTCTCAGTTTGGTGTCATCTGCATACTTGCTGAGGGTACCATCTGCCTTAGATCATTAATGAAGATTTTGAACAGTATTGTACTGAGTGTAGACCTCTGCGGTGCACTGCTAGTTACTGACCTCCAACTAGACTTTGTGCTGCTGATCACCACCCTCTGGGCCCAGCCATCCAGCCAGTTTTCAATCTACCTCACTGTGTGCTCATCCAGCCCATATATCAACAACTGGTCAATGAGGATCATGTCAGAGACAGTGTCAAAGGCCTTACTAAAGTCCAAGTAGAGAATATCCACTGCTCTCCCCTCATCTACTAGGCTGGTTATTTCATTATAGAAGTTTATCAAGTTGGTCAAGCATGAATTTCCCTTGGTGAATACATGCTGACTACTCCTGATTATATTCTTGTCGTTCATGCGCCTGGAAATGGTTTCCAGGATTAGCTGCTCCATCACCTTCCTAAGGATCGAGGTGAGACTGACTGACCTGTGTTTCTCTGGATCCTCATTCTTCACCTTGTTGAAGATGGAAGTGACATTTGATTTCCTCCACTCCTCAGGCACTTCTGCCAGTCACCATCAAAGATTATTGAGAGTGTCCTTGTAACGGTATCAGCAAGCTTCCTTAGCGCTTATAAGAGCTTCTTATAAGGGCCCATGGATTTATGTATGTCCACTTTGCTTTTAGGTTAACTAAATATTCCATTTTACATGTGAATCCACTCTAATTTTTCAGCCTCTGTGCTGGTAAGAAATATGAAAGGATTGTCACCAAAGTAATTTTATTAAGCCTTAAAAGTTCTCTTTCTCAGGTAGAAGAGTTTAGAAAAAATCTTTTTTAACAAAGGATTAGCTTGCTAGATAATCTGCAAATTAATCCATGGACTCTTGCAGTGATACCTAATTATCTTTCCTTGCCTAATGAGAGTATTCATAAGTTATAAAAAATTGTTATCTAAATTGTAAATATTAGAAAGAGGGGTAAATAAAGAAGTTGAAAATTGGTCTTAGGATCAAGTAGGTACTTTTAAGTTCCTTTGGCTCTGTACTGTAAAAGAAAATAAATTTCAGAAGAGAGTGATGAAAGAAGTATCTCAGATTCTTCCTGATCTGAATGAAATGAAGGCAATAGAGGGGTGAGGTAGAAACTATTTATTAGTTGTGGACATGTCACCTATTCTATCCCGGATCTCTATACAGTCAGTGGAAAGAAACAAATATGTTAAGGGCATAAGTGATCTAACCTACTTTTAGATATATACCTCAAGATGAGATAAATCACAACCTTGAAGCCCTTTTTCTCTGAATTGGTTATAAAAATATCCAAGGATGACTAGCTTAGATGTGGAGACCTTTTCCTCCTACTTTTAAAGTTAGATAACTAATCCTATTTGTTTTTTTTCTTTCCAGGTCAAAATGATCTGGAAAGTATGTAGTTTTTCTTTTTGTTGCAATGTATTTTATATGCTTCAAATGTCATATATTTCAAAAACCCAACAAAACAGAATATGTGTAAGATGATGTAGCCTGTATTCTCCAGCAATCAGTACCAGGAAAACAAGTTGTTCAGAAAGTCTATTCTTACATTTCTTTTAGGAAACAGAGAATCTCTGAGTATCACCACACTGATTTTAGCTTAAGTCCACTAATGGAAAATATTGGACAGTGAGACAGGTTTGAATGCTATCATCTCTCCTGGACTAGTTCCACAAGTCATAGCTGCAGGCAAGCATTATTGCTAACCTGAAATTCATTATTCAAGACTTTCTTTCAAATACAGTGAGACTAGACTGTTGGTGCCCCATTGCATATTTTATTTTGACTTCATTCTTGCCTCCAAAATGCTTAAGCAATCTGATTTTTAAAAAAATAAAAAAATTAAAAATAATAATAAAAAAACAACCAAACAAACAAAATCCACCCCAAACCCAAACCACTCTTCCTTTAAATTCCTTTGTTCAGGCAATGAATCAAAAACTAGATCTCCTTTGTAAAAAAAATGCAAATATAGATTTAAATTAAATAGAGATGGTTACTTTCAGAAATCTAATTTTAGGTTTCTGCAGTCTGGAAATCTGAACCTTCCTCCAAATAGAAAAAGAAAAACTCTTTTAGATGAAACATAACTCTTGTTTTGAGATAGAATTAACTGTTTTATGGAGACATCCATACCTTTCTGTGAACTGAAGAGGAATCAAAAAATTGTTTTATACTAGAAATGTGGCCTCCAGGAAACTGAAATTATGTAAGATGAACCTAACTGCAAGTGTCTAAGGTATTTTCAATACAAAACTTAGATTTGTCTCTCAAACTCGTGCACTGGACCCCTGATTGTCTGTCAGTTCATTCCCTGTTTGTGCTCTTTACCACTTGAATTATCTTTTTCGAAGGCAGAAGCACTACAAAGGGAATAGATCAACGCAATATTTATAAAAGCTATTCAGTGTCACTTGGCATCAGATTACAGGCTGGTGCCTTTTCAGCATTTATATACAGATATAGATGATTCAAGTTCCCCAGATACTTTAAGACAGGGCTTTTTAATATTGATGTCTTGACTTTATGTGCTCATTTCACCTAAGTTGCACTTAATGCACTGAAATGTTGCTTTAGGTTAAGTCCAGATTGCCTAAAATAAGGCCTTTTCTAAAAGAGCGGATCAAAAATATTATTTTTAGTCTAGTCCTAAAAGTCTTATCACAGGACCATAGATAGGCTGGGGCTATCAGAAAAGTTAAAATCAGGTGTGCTAAGCCCCTGGCTACCATCCTAACCAATAGTTCGTTCTTTTCTTGCATGTCCTTTTTTCTTATCTTAGTGATCTTATTTTTGCTAATTCATTCTCTGTAATGACGCAAAAACTTTATTTTTCTCCTTGTATGGAGTTATTTCACTTAATAAAAAAATATACAATGTGTGTGTGTGTACACAATCAACTGATCCATTTGGATTTGTAATGATTTTTTCACATGTATGTGTTATGCTTATACATTTTTTTTAGCTAAGTCATTAAGTCTCTTCTTTAGGAAAGAACCTAAAGATTAATTACCTTCACCTCAAATAACACGCAGTTAACAGTCAGTTTAAGTGCAGGAAGAAAGGAAAATTTTCATGTAACCAAGGCAAGACCAGAGAATTTTTGCAAGTTAGATGTATTGGTGATCAAATATATAAGAAACTGCCCTTAAGTAAGTTTTTGTTTTGCTTTTATATTTGCTTTGTTTCCTTGAATTATCCTCTGCTTCCTAAAGTAAGAACAATGGACAGACTTTTTTCCCTGTGCTAGTAAATTTTCATGACTTTTCATCTTCCTACCTTACATAGTATTATATTCTGCCAAGGAAAAATGCAGAAATCTAAATCCCACACACTACAGTAAGCTATCTATCAGATAGCTGAACCTCAGAACAACCTCACTCTTTCATAAGGAACAGCTAGTCACAAAAGAGTGAAAAGTCCCTCTTCTCTCCTGCTGTATGAAATACAATGGTTTTATCAGGGATTGTGCAAACAAGCCAGACTTCCAAATAACAACAGGCAATCTTCATGCTATTTCTCCAGCATTGCATTTTTTCTCCTGAATAGCTTTTAGCTTTCTCCTCACAATCACCCTTACAAATCTTTATTGAGTGAAGTGATATTTGATGATCAGTAGTAGTTTATATACTAGCAATTTTCTTCTCTCAGCTGGAGCTATGTATTATAAGTAACCTGTCAGATAAAATCTATAAAATATGGAAAAGCCAAGCAGTAAAAATTAAACAATAAAAGAAGACTATATTAAGCACTCAGTTAAGATAAGGCTGTTTTCCAGTTTCAAGACCTGAATATTTGTCTCTCCATTATATTTAGATGATCAAATTGAATTATATTTACCACATGTGTTATGATTACCAGAACATGAATTATAAATAAACTTTCATAATTATTTCTTTCTGAGAATTACAATTGAACTTTGGATCACACAATGATTCAGGAGTTTAATTAGGTATTAGTGCTAAAACAATTTTATTATAATAAGTGTTATGTACATACATTTCACTGGAAATGAAAATTATCTTATCATCATGGAAATCTGTTATATTTTCATACATTTGACTTATAAAACTGGGCTGATAACAGCAGGTCATGAAAAGTTCCACTATAGAGTTTCAAAATATTGAAAACATTTTACTAAATTTTATGAGATACTTTTTACTTAAAAATTATAAGATTGATACAGTAGCACTCTGAAAATTTTACTTGACTAAGAGCTGGAAAAAAGTACAGATAAGATCATTAGATCATATAGAAACAATAACAGAAAAAAAACCAGTGAACATAGGGGCCAATAATTTTTTTAAATGCCCTGTGAAATTTGTTTCTAAAACAGAAAAAAAAACCTTTTTTCTCATTTAAAAATTGTGTATATGTATCAGGTTCCACTATTAAATGACAGCTACTGATTATGTTGTAATTTTGTTAGTCAGGGCCTTATAAAAGTATTTTCTTCAGGAATTAAAATCCTGGCAGCTGGCTTTCTCAAGTTTGACAGTTTTTCTTGCAGGTGCAGGGATTTCTAAAGCTCTATTTAGGAATAGAACATGAGAAAAAAATTCAGTGAAAGGTTTGAAATGATGCATTTGTTAATTATTATAAATATCAATTAAAATATTCATATTTGCTGAACTGGTAAGAAAACATCATAATTTTGTCAGTGTTTTATTTTCCCTGTTACAGTTGTTGTTTTCTCCTGCTCTCAAAATTAAACCTTTAGGGAGAAGTGTTATAAGTGAGCTTTAAAATATATTTATTTACCTCACATTTGCAGTGAAATAAAGGAACACACTAAGCTGATACTGTAACTCAGATCACTTGCAGCAATTTGTGAATCTGGATCCCTAGACAACATTTACCATTCCTTAAAATACTTAAAAAAGTAGAGTAGGAAACAGGCTTGACGGCAATAAAGCAGTTAAGGATAGGTTAATGCTCCCTACAAAATGAAGACTGCAGACATATGGAGAACTGGGCATGACGAGTTCATATCCATTGCTGATTCTTTCATATTTGAAATGGGATGAATAGAGGACACATGCAAAACTGTAAGAAGAAAATCTAACGATATATAGGTGTTAAATTCCTTCATAGTTTGGAGATGGTTGAACCCATCTTGCTTGAACAAGAATTCCCACACAAAGAAAGTATTTTTTTGCAATATTCCTTAAACTTATTCTGATATTTGTCTATGGACAGAAAGAATCACTTTATGGAAACAATATTTCTTTCCATTGACTACAGAGGGCTCCTAGGTGACTAGCTGTACATTCAGATGAATGTGAGTCCAAAAAGTTAGGAAAATTCTTGTTTGTCTTCTTTGAGGTTCCCTAGTCTGCTGAACTGAGTGGTAGTATGAGAATTGACAGTGCCTTGAAAATAAACTATTGGTTATTTTGCCTTTACTGTAAAAAAAAAAATGGAAATCCATCTTTCATCTGACTGATTTATAACTTGAAGCAAATAATGAGGAAAGGTCAGGAGATAGCTCTTTTTTTAATGTTACTGAACAACCTCTTTTTGTTTTTATTTCTGAAATTAGCCTTGTTAAAATTAAACACAGGAAACCCAGCTTTTCTTCCCGTCTTTTTATGAATGATCTTCAGCAAGTCATTTGAGGGTTTACCACAGAATCACAGGATCACAGACTGGCAGGGGTTGGAAGGGACCTCTGGAGGTCATCTAGTCCAACCCCTCTGCTAGAGCAGGATCACCCAGAGCAGGTTGCACAGAATGATGTCCAGCCGGGTTTTGAATATCTCCAGAGAAGGAGACTCCACAGCCTCTCTGGGCAGCCTGTTCCAGTGCTCGGTCACCCTCACAGTAAAGAAGATTTTTCTCATGTTCAGAACTTCCTGGTTTCCAGTTTGTGCCTGTTGCCCCTTACTTTTGAAGATATAAATTATTACTAGAAAGTTAACAAAAGTTACAGCTATTACTGGAAAAATTATTTCTCCATGATGTTAAGATATGAGTGCTTTTTTAAAAAAAATAAAATGGCAGATGAAACAACAAATAAATAGAATTAATTAGCCTGACAAATGCACTTTAAACTTTCTGCAAAATGAAGGATTTTTTTCTTTTCACAAGAGTCAGTAGCTATCAAGGCTCAGATAAAGGTTTTCAATCATTGCTTACTAGAGATTTCTGTTTACTATACATCAATCCCTATTATTGCCTCTAGTATATTTGGTTTATTCTATTTTTCTGAATTATCTTGGTAATTTCTGAATGAACGAGATCTATATATGCCACACGTGCTATTTGTGCTACCTATCAAACACGCTTTAATGTAAGTTAATGAACAAAATGTTTTTACTTTGCTGCCATAGCAGTATATTGCAAAACTATTCAGTGGTATGTTCAAGCATACTAGTAAAGTGATTTTTCCTTAGTGCTCCCTAACATTTTTTTTTTTAATTTCATATGAATAAAAATAATTTCAAAATGTCATAAGCAATTTCCAAAATGTCTTAGCTTCAGACATTAACACAAAAATTATATATCCAATTTTTATCCACAAAAATACAAATTATTTTTGAAATAATTCCATTTCCACTGAATTTAAGTAGTATATGACAAGAAAGGATTTTAATTGATTGCTTAGTTAAAATAAAGATAGCATCTGAAAAGACAATCCTTGGTGTTCATTTTACTGAACACACGTTCCTTTTGAGACAACAGCAAATCTGGTATTAAACCTCTTTTACATTCTACTGCAATGTCACATAGATAGCTAATATAATAACAAGGATTTGGGTTAGTACTTCTTAAACTGTGCTCCATGGATAACTGATGGTGCAGAAACCTGTGATAAGAGGTCTATATATTTCTTAAACCCCTTCAGTTTTGTATTTGTTGATTAATGGGTATGGTTCTGTGAAAGAAATGTTGAGGTTTAACAATGACAAATATTGAATATGTTTAAGAGCAAGTAGTTCAACTAAAAAGAACCTTTTTCTAAAATATTTTATGAATCAAACTTGAGAGTAAAGACCGTCTTTAAAACATTCTTACTATCCTAAAAGAAATTGGAGTTATCTTTGATACATTCCATTAAAAAAAAAGGTTACAGGCCAATAAAACCTTTTTATATCTTTTCCAAGACATCTCTTGTTAATCTTTATTCCTTTTTCTTTATATTTAGTGCAAATATTTATGTTTGGCTTTTTCTTCTCACCCCATTTCTAGCTACTGCACTCCTGCTATATACTGAAGTAAGCCATGAAATTATGATTATAGGCTCATGTAATCTTATCTCATGTCAGGTGGGCCAGAAGAGAATGTCTCCACTTGCTTAGTGGAGTAGGAGCTGGAGCTTCAAAGAGGTATTGTAAAATGCCTGTCAGTATTTTTGAAGCCAAACCTATTTTATCTCTTAAATAGTTTTGGTTGTCTTTATAAAATACAGTGTTCTTTTAGGTTCTGCTAATATTTATTGAACAGCCACATGTAGCTGTGAATATTGAAATTAATGATGCTTGGTTCACTACAGTGTAAGGTCTTAGGCACTGGAAAAGTGCCTGTTCCTTCTGGATTCCAAGAAGAAAGGCATAAACATTTATAAACTAGATAACTATTTATTAATAGTCAAGAAAGCATCATAGAAAATTACAAAATCACACATCACTTCCAAAGATGAAAACCCTGAGCTGATGCAATACACCTTTGGTGCATATGTCCTGTCCATGGAGAGGTTATCCACCTGTAAGTTCACTAGTATTCTTACAGGGTCTTAGTCCCAGTTCAGAGTCATGAGTCACTAACAACAATCAAGCCTGAAATAAGGACTCAGCTTCGAAGAGCCCCTTGGACAACACACTCTAATAGTGTCTCATTAACAAAGCTGCAGTTCCTGAACAGGTGCATATGATATTTAAAGTGGACAAGCAAATACTCTTTCTATACTTATGATTAAGTACATATTTAACTACATGTATATTGAGTAATTATACAATAACCATTCTATTGGGTTTGCATGGAAAGGTTTTAGTAGCAGGGGGCTACAGGGGTGGCTTCTGTGAGAAGCTTCTCCCATGTTTAATAGAGCCAATGCCAGTTGGCTCCAAGATAGACCTGGCACTGGCCAAGGTCGAGCCCATCAGTGACGATGGTAGTGCCTCTGACATAGCATATTTCAGAAAGGGGGGGGAAAAAAAAAAAAAAAAAAAAAAAAAAAAGCGCAATTGCATCCAGAGAAAGGAGTGAGAATATGTGAGAGGAACAACTCTGCAGACAGCAAGGTCAGTGGAGAAGGAGAGAGAGGGAGTGGTCCAGGCACCAGAGCAGAGATTCCCCTGCAGACCATGGAAAAGCCCATGGTGAGGCAGGCTGTCCCCTTGCAGCCCATGGATGTCCATGGTGGAGCAGATATCCACATGTAGCCTGTGGAGGACCTCAGGTGAATGCTCCTGAAGGAGGCTGTGACCCTGTGGGAAGCCCATGCTGGAGCAAGCTTCTGGCAGGACATGTGACCCTGTGGGGGACCCATGCTGGAGCAGTCTGCTCCTGAAGGACTGCACCCCGTGGAAGGGACCCACACTGGACCAGTTTGTGAAGAACTGCAGCCCATGGTAAGGACTCGCATTGGAGAAGTTTGTGGAGGACTGTCTCCTGTGGGAGGAACACCATGCTGGAGCAGGGGAAGAGTGTGAGGAGTCGTCTCCCCCGAGGAGGAAGAAGCAGCAGAGACGTGTGATGAACTGACCACAATCCCCGTTCCCCATCCTCCTGCGCTGCTCAGGGGAGAACGAGGTAGAGAAAATATGGAGCAAAGTCAAGCCTAGGAAGAAGGGAGGGGTGGGTGGGAGATGTTTTAAGATTTGGGGTTTTTATTGTCTCATTACTTGACTCTGATTTGATTGGTAATAAATAAAACTAATTTCTTGGAGTCGAGTCTGTTTTGCCTGTGACTATAATTTCTGAGTGATCTCTGTCCTTATCTCAACCCACAAGCCTTTTGTTATATTTTCTCTGCCCTGTCCAGATGAGGAGGGGAGTGACTGAGTGGCTTTTGTGGCTACTTGGTGTCCACTCAGGGTCAACCCACCACAACTATGCATACATTGATTACTTATAATATTGATTAGATACACCTAGATTAAGTAGTGGTTACATGGTATCCATCATACAGAGCCATAGACCTGTATTACCCATTATGTGCATCACTAACCTGTTATACAATAGTCTTTTTGTCTGACCACTACACAGGTTCTACAGGGTGTTTGGTTTTGGTGTCTAAAAAGGTGTAAGAAAAATGTTTTTTCCTCTAGCTAAGCATTTGTAAGTTCTGTTTCACAGAATCACAGAATGGTAAGGGTTGGCATGCATATCTGGAGATCATCTAGTCCAACCCCCCTGCTAAAGCAGGATCACCTTGAGCAGGTTGCACAGGATTGCATCCAGGTGGGTTTTGAATATCCCCACAGAAGGAGAATCCACAACCTCTCTGGGCAGCCTGTTCCAGTGGTCAGTCACTCTCAAAGTAAAGAAGATTTTTCTCATGTTCAGAACTTTCTGTTTTCCAGTTTGTGCCCATTGCCCATTGTCCTGTTGCTGAGCACCACTGAAAAGAGTCTGGCCTCATCCTCTTGACATCCACCCTTTAGATGTCAATACTTAATACTATAAGTATTGATATAATCCCCTCTTAGTATTCTCTTCTCCAGGCTAAATAGACCCAGCTCTCTCAGCCTTTCCTCATATGAGACATGCTGCAGTCCTCTAATCACCTTTGTAGCCCATCACTGGACTCTCTTCAATAGTTCCCTGTCTTTCTTGAACTGGGGAGCCCAGAACTGGACACAATATTCCAGATGTGGCCTCACCAGGGCAGAGTAGAGGGGGAGGATAATCTCCCACAACCTGCTGGTCACACTCTTCTTAATGCACCCCAGGGTACATTGGCCTTCTTGGCCACAAGGGCACATTGATGGCTCATGGATAATTTGTTGTCCACCAGGACTCCCAGGTCCTTCTTGGCAGACCTGCTTCCCAGCAGATCAACCCCTAACCTGTACTGGTGTATGACGTTATTCCTCCCTAGTATAGGTGCAGGACCCTACACTTGCCCTTACTGAATTTTATTAGGTTGCTCTTTGCTCTCTAGATCTCGCTGAATGGCAGTGCAGCCTTCTGGTGTGTCAGCCCCTCCTCACAGTTTTTGTATCATCAGCAAACATGCTGACGGAACACTCTGTCNCAACTAGATGTTCTCTAACCCAATCCTCCTTGACAAAGGGAAAGTCTTCCCTATATTCCTCCCAAGTGGCCAGTCCCTTTTTCCACATTCTGTGAACCTCCTTCTTCCCTTTGAGTTTTTCCAGGAGCACCTTTCTCATCCATGCAGGTCTCTTTCCTCCTTTGCTTGATTTCCTACTCTTTGGGATGCACCGAACTTGAGCTTGGAGGCAGTGGTGCTTGAATATTGACCAGCTCTCTTGCACCCCTCTACTTTCTAGACCCCTAACCCATGGGATTCATCCAAGTAGGTCTTTGAAGAGGCCCAAGTTAGGTCTCCTGAAGTCCAGGGTTGTAATCCTACTTATTGCCCTGCTCCTTCCACACAGGATCCTGCACTCCACTCTCTCATGGCCACTACAGCCAACGCTGCCCCCAACCTTCACATTCCCAATCAGTCCTCCTTTTTTTGTTAGTGCAAGGTCCAGCAGCACTTCTCTCCTTGTGGGCTCCTCCACCACCTGTGTCAAAAAGTTATCATCAATGCTCTGCAGGAACCTCCTGGAGTGTGCGTGCCTGGCTGTGTTGCCTTTCCAGCAGCTACCAGGGCGGTTGAAGTCCCTCATGAGGACCAGGGCCTGTGATCCTAAGGCTACTTCCTGCTGTCTGTAGAAGGGCTCACCAGCTTCCTCATCCTGATCAGGTGGCCTGTAGTAAACACCCACAACAGTGCCACACATATTAGTCTGCCCCTTAATTCTTACTCATAAGCTCTTGATTTGGTCTTTATCCACACCTAGGCGGAGCTTGATACATTCCAGTTGCTCTCTCAGATAAAGAGCAGTTCCACCACCTCGCCTTGCTGGCCTGTCTTTCCTAAAAAGTACATAGCCATCCATGACAGCATTCCAGTCACGTGAGCTATCCCACCATGTCTCTGTAATTGCAATGAGATCATGGCCCTGTGACCGCACACAGATCTATAGTTCTTCCTGTTTATTCCCCATGCTGCATGTGTTGGTGTACAGGCATTTCAAAGAGGTAATAGAGCATGCAGGTTTCCCTGGAGGGGTGCAAGAGGGCCCACCATAGCCATACAAACCGTTGAGGTGGTTGGCTTTCTGGTTCTTGTCTTGGGAGGCAGCTAAGGAATGTTTGTCATTGCTCTGGTTGGCCTGGCTTATTCCCCAGTTGGATGCGATGGCATGAGTATTGCCCCTTTGGACCCTGCTCCCCAAGTCCTTCAGGTTAAATCCTGCTTCACCAAGTTGGCACGCCTGCTGCCAAAGATTCCCTGGCTTTTTCTAGACAGGTCCCATCCCATCCATCCCTAACAGGTTACAGTCATCAATGAATGTCCCATTGTTATAAAAGGCACAACCCTCATCATGGCACCAGCCACATAGGCAGGAGTTGATATGCATTATATGCCTATTTCTGGCTGCCCCCTTTCCTCCAGCTGGTAGAAAAAGGAAAAGATAACTTGACACCAATGTTTTTCACTTGCACCCCCAGGTCTTTGTAGTCCTCCTTGATTCTGCCCAGGTTCCAGTTTGCATTGTCATTCATGCCTGTGTGGAAGAGTAGTGGATAGTAGTCCGTGCTCTTGACAAGTTGTGGCACCCTCTCAGCAATGTCTCAGATCTTAGCTCCCAAAAGGCAGCATACCTATTGTGAGTCTGTCAGACTAGCAGACGAACGCCTCAGTGCCCCTTAACAGGGAGTCACCCACTACAAGCACTCGTTTCTTTTTAGGGTATCCACTCTGTGCTGCTGGTACAGTTTCTCCTTGCAGACCTTGCTCATGGGTGTCTATAGCTGTTAAAGCTTCATATCTGGTTTTGGTTGTGAAGCTGGAGGGTGGAGACTGAAGCAGAGCCCTGATTATTTTTTTTTATTTGCTCCCTCAGACCTTTTAAATCTTCTGCAGTTGCTCCTGGCAATGCCCAAGCCATGCCAGCCTCACTGGTGAGAGCTGCTGGCTCCTGGTGGGTCTCTCTGTTCGTCCTTGGGTTTCCCTGGCTCCAGGAAGACCCTGTCCACCTCAGTCTAGCACTTAGCCACAAGACTTACCATTGCTGCTTCTGTGTTCCTCTCCAACTGTACTGTTTCCTGTTCACATCATCTAGGTTCTTCTAAGAGGTGAGTTTACACTGTAATTCATTTCATAAGCTACGTGTTAATCAAGTACCCAGATAATGCCTGTTTCCACAAATGTTTTTAGCAACAGAATGCTAGTATTTTTTGTAACTGCGATGATCTAAGGACATAGGTAGTCACATTTGTAGCTTTTAATTAATGATATATTTGGAGAAAACCTGTACAAGCTCTCCAAGGTCCCATCAGTTCACCAAATAATATGATTGTTGTAATTGCACTTATCTACACAATTAGACAGAGGAACTGGGAACAAATGAAAAGAGCAAGCATGTAAGCAGTATTAAAAGTACATGTAAAATTGAACCCAAGCAGAACAAAATGCAAGGAAGAAAAAAGCATTAACAACATGTTCCTCACACCAAAGGGAAGGAAGAAACCTCCACCATGAACATCTTATTGTTGGAAACTCATCCTAAGCCTCTCTTACTCTTGTGGAAGAAAATGGAAACTATCTTAGGTCCTAGAAGGGCATTGGAAATGTGATAATAACACTAAAGAGGCCGATATTAGGAAGATTTTTTACCCCATCTATAACAATTTTAGCTAAAATAATATGGCTTTCCTGTATTAACTAGATAATTTGTGCTTTTAAAAGTGTTAAGAGTGTTAAAATGTTACCCGATATAAGAGTAAATTCTACATTCTTTATATACAACATATATCTGTTTTTTATAAAAGGATTTAGAGTGAACATAATTAATCATCTGTAGGATTTTATCATTCTTTACTGATTATTGGACAACCTTCAAGTGACTGTCTTCCCAGCTTTGTTGCCACACTTAAGGCAGGTTGTATGTATGACTTAGTATCTCTGATATCTGCACTCATCCATCAAATGTGGTAGAAACTGTCCACAATTTAAAAGTAATTGGGATCATGTAAGCATTGTTTCCTTAGGAAATGCAGCTAAAATCAGTGTATATCATCTTTAGCTACCTAATGTTTTTACATTATTTTTCAGAAGATATCCACATTTAAATTATTACAATTTGAGGAGTTGATAGGAAGATTTTGCCTGTGAAGTCACCCCACATGGCTGGAGGCTAGAATCCTCAATTATCTCTATTTATTCATACACAGCAAAGGAGGTAGCAGATGCATGTCAGAGGCCTGATGTTACATAAAAACACACATACTGCAAGTCATTTCCTTGATCAGAAGTATTCCTCATTTTCCCCACTACTCAAAATGTACTGTTGCATCAGTGGTAACTCATTTCCATTTATTTTTACCCCTATTCTTCCCTCTGTCCAGAGAAAAAGAATAGGCCTAGAAAGGCCAAACCTGACTGTGATTCTAAATAGACTATGAGTAAGCAAAAAAAGAAATAGAACTATTCTGTTTTTGCCAAATAGTAAAGAAGAACATGTACACTTACACACATTTTCAGATTTGAAAAGTTGATTAAGTTAATTGACGTGGTTTAGGCCCAGCCGAGCACCACGCGGCCGCTCGCTCACCCCTCCCCGGCGGGGTGGGGAGGAGACCGGACAAACAAAGGCAAAAGCCTCGTGGGTTGGGGTAAGGACAGTTTACTGGGACAGCAAGGGAGAGGGGAACAACAACAACAGTACTGATAACAGAGATACACAACGGGTGATAACAGGAAACAATTTACTGATCTGAACGACCGCTCGGACCCTCAGCCCGCCCCAGAGCCAGCCGACCCCGCCCCTCCCCGCCCAGCCCCCTGTTATGGTGAGCATGGCGTCACAGGGTATGGAATAGCCCCCGGCCAGCCTGGCTCACCTGGCCTGGCTCCTGGTGACGTTAACTCTAGCCTAGCCAGAGCCAGGACATTAATTCAGAGACTGAGCCTCAAATGGAAAGATTGAACTCATATGAGAACTCTAAAGCTCCCTAAAATGACCAGAAATATTTAGAATAGAATAGAATAGAATAGAATAGAATAGAATAGAATAGAATAGAATAGAATAGAAAAAAAGTCAACAATTTGAAAACTTTTTAAGCTGGTTTCATGTTAATTTTTTTAGACATTATCACAGTCTGCTTGTTTGGAATGGCAGGAAATGAAGTGGTTGCTTTCTTTTCATTACCTAAAGAGATATGTACAGACATAACTTGTACATGTCATCTTTTCTGTGTCAAGTCCTAGAATGTATAATGCATATAACCTATCTCATGGTGTAAGTATATCAAATAAATATTCAGGGTGCCATGTAGCCATATTTCAGTAAAAAATGCAATGCCTTCTCTCCATCAGATTTTAAAGCCAAGTGGCTGGTGACCTTCAATTATTTTGCTGTGCATGAGTTTTTTTCCAATTAAGAGAAAACCAACATGTCATTTG
Organism: Aramus guarauna; assembly: GCA_013400195.1. Lineage (NCBI taxonomy): Eukaryota > Metazoa > Chordata > Aves > Gruiformes > Aramidae > Aramus > Aramus guarauna. The sequence goes on from VXBL01006863.1 coordinate 492,876, forward strand.
GAAGACTTACCCTTTTATCTTCAAATCATCCTTCATGATAGATTTCTACTTGCACATTTCTAAAACAGATAGCGGGTTACAACACGCAGTGTTACCCTTGCATAGTAATTTCCTTCTGTAGGTCTGCGAACATGAACACTTTTTGTTCACAAATATAAGTATTACAGAACTCCTTGCCTCCTATGCTAAATAATTTTTTGAGATTATGTTATGAAAATTAAATTATGACATTATTTAGGAAAGAAGAATAGAACATATTTCTAGTATAAATGCTGAAATGTAAATGAGAAACTTTGCTTAGAATATAGTGTGGTTGAGAAAGGGAATTTTCTAAGGTGTTACACATGTTATGATAAATTCTATGCATGTTCAGCTGAAAGATTTTGTTTTATAGAGCTTCAGTACATTTATTAATGCTGTAGAGTTATTCTGTGGTGATTACAATAATTAAAACTGATTCTTAGCAATGAGTATCATTCATGAAAGAGATGATACAACCTTTTCAGTATCTCCCCTTCATTTACTTATTTGACTGATGCATTTTGGAATAAGTAAGAAACTGTTTTGACTTATCAATATGTTGTTTTTTTTCTTTTCCATAATCAATAGCAACAGATTAATTTATTACCTATACTATCACACTCAAAACTAGACATGGAGAAAACGGAACTCATATAGATAGCTAGGGATTTATGGTTCACCTAATTAAAATTTCAGTTACCAAACTGAAATGCAGCAAAAAGCAACCATTAGTCCAGTTACAATAACACCAATATTTTGAATCAATACAGGAAAACACTCTTTGATGATAATACAGTCAAAACTGTTAAACAAAAATTCTTACTGTGCCTACCCCTCTGTCTCAGGGTTGTGTTCACCCTCTGGGTCTTCAAGTCAACAGTGGCAATTTCCACTGAGCAAGGGGTGCTGGAACCCTACTGTCAATCTAACATCCCACTCTCTTTGCTGGGAAGTGGTCAGCAACGCGGATAGCACACAACCATTCCCCGAGTCCTGCAGTCTCTTTGAGGCTATTTTTAGGGGTTTTCTTATTGCAGTCTGCTTCATCCTCCTTTGTTCTCTCTAAGTCTTGAATTCACTGGACAGGTCTGCTTACCTTGACCATCACCATAGGGTAGCTGTCTGCCCTGCTGCAAGGTCCCTGAACCTGGCCCGGCTCCCTTGCAGCTGCACCTCTGCCCCATGGGTGTGTCTATCTCCTCTTGTGGACTAGTTTCCTGGTTGGCTTTAGCCCAGCCTCATCCGCATGGCCCTGCTTTGCCATCCTGGGGCTGTGTCTGACCCAGGTTTCCCCTCACCAGGCCTGATCCTGACCACTTCCCATGGGCTGACATCCTGGCCAGGCCTCGGTCCATCCCTGTCCCCCAGAGATACCTGATGTCTTGGGCTGTGGTGCCCTGTAAGGATGGGCTGGTGTTTGTTAGACACATACAGTTGTGGTGTGTTATTAACCTTATCTTGTAAGGTGTTCACAGTTGTGAAGCCAGAACATATTAAGCTATCAGATATTTTTTGAAAACAAACTAAAACCACTTCAGACCAAATCAAGCCCAGATAAGCCCTGAGACTCTGCAATCTCAGGCTAATACAAACCCTCTGGCCTTTTATTAATACTCACAAAATCATATTTACTGAGTTACAACATTAACATTGTATTATTAAAGAATCTTGATAGGTTTTTCTTAAAGTCTGGTCTTATTGCACCACATAAAACTAAGGCATTTTTACTGTCTGATGGAAAGACTATGAAAAAGTGAAATTGTAGACAAACATCTATAATGTCACTATGAGATACATACAGATTTTGGAGTCAAAGTCAATAAGCAATTACAAAACCTTTTAAATTCTAATTCTTTTGCTGGGTCACCTTCAGCTCACTCCAATATGTCCTTCTATGACAGTTCACATAGATCCAGCACTGAAACAAGAAAACTGGGTAATCTGCTTCACTATCTTCTCCTATTCAGCCTTAGAATTATTGTCCATAATTCGAGTGTATGGAGATATTGGATCTGCTCTTAACTCTAAATTGCATTTTATATAAAGTAATTGATATAAACTGAAGACTAAACTACCTTTATTCTAACTCACATGCCTGTGCTCTTTCTTCCATGCTATTTAGATTCCGTAACAATTCTTAGAAATCTTTTGAAGCCAGATTGTTACTCCTGACTTGGCCTAAATTTAAAGAACCAACAATATATTTTAAAAAATGACTGTCTTTTAAAGCACCTGAGATAGCTTACAAAAAAAGGGACTACAAAATGATCTCATAATTTCAGTATCACACTATTCAGAGGCAAACATAAAACTTGTAGTCTTTCACAGAAGCACATCAGAATCTAGATGATCCCTAAATTCAAAGGTTTTTTAAAAGTTCATAGAGTTTTGCCAAAATGTTCAAAATTACTTGGGTTTTTTGGCTAACAAGCAGAGTTACTTTTTCTTTTCATCATATACAAAACACAGAGGTTTTGCATGACTGAGAAAAATGCATACCTTTTAACAAAAATATGAAACCCTCCTCATTTTTTTTTCCTTCCCTCACATCTTATAATCACAGATGAGCATGTTCCAGGTTCAGGAAATAGATATACAAAGTGACTTATAACACTTTCTATATTAAAATGTCCTGTATTCTGTAAACAATGTTACACAGTCCCCATTAGAATTTATGAAAAAAAAATAGATTAATTACATTTTATATCATGATACTAAACATTACCAGAACCCACTAAGTTTTCATCAGTTCTAGGTCTTCCAGTGAGACTGAAGGGAGGATGACCATCCTTATTTCCCCATATCAACCTTCATGTCCCTTTGAAGACTGATGCCACAAGTGCCCTTCTCATGACATAAAGAACCTTCCCCAGTCTTCATGACTGAACACTTTTCAATCAAAATAGTGTGGCCTTCACAATGACAGCAAAAATCTCTCAGCACTCTTGGATTCAGCCTGTCTGGAGCTGAGGACTTCTGTGGCTCAAGCTTTCTCAAGTGAATCTAGAATCAATCATCTTCTGCTAATAGCTCCTACTGAATTCCTTGAATCCTGTCTCTATGCACAAAGACCATGGTCTTGTTGTAAAGATGAATGCAAAGATGGCATCAAGTACCCCAACCTTATCTATGCCCACTGACATTAAAACATCCACCCCTTTCAGCATACTTCAGTATTATTTGTAGATAAGAATTAATGTAAGCTGGGTTTAAGCAGAACATGGACCATAGTGATGATATTTATGATTTTATATATACTTTGATTTTATACATGATTTTATATACACTATATATATTTTTATATACTTTTTAATATACTCAACATTAAATTCCTCACTGATAACATTATAATACAACAATAGGCCCACATTTCCCTTGATTTATTTTTTTTTAACTGTGTTTTTACAGGAGCTTTTTCTGTTGCCTTTGACATCCTTTTTCAGTTTCAATTCCAAGTGAACTTTGGCTTTGCTGACATCATCTTTCCATACTTGGGCAAAGTTTCTATATTCTGGCTTTGTGTCTTGTCTCCACTTCCTGTGTCCATGATTTTTGCATTGGAAATCAGTCATGAATTTCTGGTTTAGCCAAGCCAGCCTTCTTATATGCCTACTCATTTTCCAGAGTGTTGGGATGGACTGTTCTTGTGCTGACAGGCAATACCGATAAAGATCTGAGAGCTCCCTAGAGCTCCTCTGCCTCTCAGAGCAGTTTCTCAGATGATACCATCTGATGGTTCCCTGAAGAAGCCAAGGTCTGCTCTCTAATGTCCAGTGTCTGTATGCTGCCCTACTTGCGTTCCTCACTGCGCTTGGGATCTTGAACTTCACTGTTTCATGGTTGCTATAGCCAAGGCTAGCACTGATTGTCACCAGTTCTTCCTTGCCCACGAGCTGCAGATCCAGGAAAGAGCCTTGCGTGATAGGTCTGTCTGACATATGTGTTCAGAAGTTGTCCTAAACACCCTCAAAAACTTCCTGGATTGCTTATGTCCCATTGTGTTAAACCTCTGGACGTCAGAGAGATGTGAGTGCCCATGTAAGAGACAGGATCTGTTTGGAGATTCTCTTGAGTTTCTCAAGCTTTTGTTCATTTCTGTTACAAACTCCTATCATACTGTTACCCTCACTTCTGATCCTGATTCACAAGCTCTTAATTTGCCTATTGACCTTTCTGCAGCAAAACTTCATGCATTTGAATGGCTTCATCATACAAGGGGCAACCTGCCTCATCTCCTGCCATGCCTGCCCTATCTAAAGAGTCAGTAACCGTTCATCACAGCACTCCAGGCATACAAGGCATTCCACCCTCTCCACGTTACCATCATGGTGTCAGAGTCCTGTCTCCACACATGGATCTCAATCTCCATGTAAATATTTGTTTACAGGCACCTCTTTCAACCTGTCTTGTCCTTCCAAAAAGTTTTTTCACTCCCATAGACAATTCTCCTGAAATGATTAAATGTAGCCATAACTTAAGATTTTCATAGTGCTATTTATTCTCTCCTGAAAACACCACTTCCCTTTGCACACTTTTAAGGGTTTTGTGTGACAAGAATAATTTGGAAAGTCACTCCAAGGATGGTAGAATAATATAAAGTGGTAGGGACTGACATGATATTAAAGTAAAATTTTCATACTAGTTATTTTAGATTGTGGAAAGACTGGAGAGAAGGAAAGGCTTGGCAATGCAGGAGAGAGAGAAGAGGAAAGATACTGACATGTATGGAGAAAGTAGCAAATTAAATTAAACTTTCACGAAGTCAAATAAGGAGAGAAAGGAGTTTTATCCATCTCACCTTTATAATTCATAAAGAATCTGAACTGAATTTAACTTAAGTATTATTTTATTAAGGTATACCTTCTCTGAAGGAGGGAAATAAAGGACATATCAGAGGGAAGGAAATCTTTATAACTAATAAGCTAGATTTTATCCAGTGAAATCTGCATGGGACTAATGGCAGTGTATGTTTTTATTATTATTTTATGGTTCATCTATTTTAACTGTTACTTAGCAGCACCAAATTTCCAAATGCACATTGTGAAATTTTGTGTAATGAATTGTCATGATATATTGTTTTGATAAAATATACACATAAATATAAATAATTGTGGGGTCAGTCCCCAAATTTACAATATCTACTATTTATTTACATTTGGGACTGGATTATTTAAATAATATAAATGCATTTAACACATATTAGAAAAATATGGCTATGATACCATTGTCATGGGTATATATTCATATATATATATTCATGATTCTTATATGCATTATATCTCTCTGATTTCTTTTCATGTGAGCCTCTAATAATTTTAAGGAGGGAATAAAAAGTTACCTTTTTTCTTCATCCAGATCATCTTGCACATATTTCAGTACAAGTCACTAACTCTCACTATTACTTTACTTTCCCTTAGTGAGCACAAGAACACTGTATTACCTTTCTAAGTTGTCTCAGCAGGATCGTTCAAAATGATTTAAGAGCTAAAGGTTCAAGTCTGTTTAATTCATTCAGATTATCCTAAAAGACCACATTTTCCCCATAGGTCCACCTTTTATAACATTAATAAAACAATAAATATTCTTATCTTGCTCTTTATTTAGTGACCATTTTACAGTGAAAAACCTAACCTCTGACAACTATTTTAAATACATACTTTGGGGAAATAATTTCTTAATCTATGTGTTATGAATCAGACTTGCAAGACACTCAGAAATGAAATGGAAATGGATTTATGACTATATAATCTATTCAATAAGTAATACAACTAGTTTGGGGAAGCTGAAATATTTTCTATTGATTAATAACTAATCCAGAACTAAATGTTTTTCTGACTTCAGTCTTAACAGATATACTGATTTATTTATACTGGCATATGTCTTCTGGTATTATAACATGGGGTTTTGAGCTTTAACAATAATAAGCATACCTGCTAAATTTCAGTGCCTATATTGGAAGTAAAAATTCATGCCACCTTTCTTCACATAAGATTAGGATGAGATAGTGATTAAGGACTCATTTAATTTAACTTCCTCTCTAAAGTTAAAGTTATGTTTCAATAAAGAAAAAAGATATATAACTGATTTTATTTTAAAAGTCTGAGACAGATGTTGTCCTATGGCTGACAGGTCAATCCTAATAAAGCTAACAATTTGACAACCAAGTCAGAAAAGAGACTATACAGATCAATCATCGCCTAGAAGAACTAACGGAATGTCTCCCAAACTAAATAAACACAATGATAGCTTTACCTTGTTCATAATAAAATAAACCTTTCATTTTAGACCATTTTAATATTTTTGAAAGTGTGTTTATGTATAATTAACCTATACATAAAATATATATAACAATATATATAACTTTCTATATTTATATGTATAGTGAAACTGTATATTGTAATGTAGCTTTTATTGCAATACTTGTGCTCAGTATTGTAAAAGTCAAAATGACACAAACAAGCTGCCACAAGGACAAGAAAATATGAATGTGTGATTTATCTTCTCTCTCTAGAGCATGTCAAGACATTCTGTAATCCCCGAGCAGATTTGTAAGTCTCCTCAAACTTTGTGTTTATCAGGTGATATCAGGAAACTTAAAACTTATCAGGAAAACATTTTAATACCATCAACTAATTATAGAGATATTTGGATAGGTATCTCAGAATACCTTTCCATGCATTCTTGCAAATACATGAAGGCTCCCTTTATCTAGATTCAAAGCAAACTTCAAGCTGCTTAACTATGTGTCCTAGGTCTGACTCGGATGGAGTTCATTTTCTTCCCAGCAGCCCATAAGGAGCTGTGGTTTAGATTTGTGAATAAAACAGTGATCATAACACACTGATGTTTGGGTTATTGTTGAACAGTGTTTGCTTCTCATTCTGCCCCAATAGCAAGCAAGAGGGAGGGGGTGGGCAAGAGGTTGGGAGGGGACATAGTTGAGAACACTGACCCAAACTGACCAAAAGAATATTCCATTCTGCAAAACATCATGTTCAGCAACAAAATTGGGGAGATAGTCTTTCCAAAGCAGCTGTTTCTCAGGACTCTCTGGTCATTGATCTACTTGGGGGAAGTGGTGAGTGAGTAACTATATTTGAATCACTTGATTTTGGGGTTATTGGATTTGGGGGTATTTTTCCTTCTTTGTTGTTTTTGTGTTTTTGTTTTTTCCTTCACCTATTAAACCATCTTCATCTTGACCCATCAGTTTCCAGCTTTTGTTCTGCTTCACTCCCCCATCTTGCTGGGAGGAGGCAGATGGTGAGTGAGTGGCATGTGGGTGCTTAGTTGCTGACTGGCATTAACCCACCAAAGCCCTTTTTGGCAGCCACTGTGGCTCTTGAGGGGTTTTAGATAATGAGAGTTTTGACTGGAATACACTACACTGAATTTATAGTCGTTATAACTGTTTAGCTTGGGCCTAGTGGGTTGTTGCTGTTGCTTGTCACAATGTTGACTGGTTTGCTTTCAGTACTGTTTTCTTTGTTCCTTCACCTGCTCTGCGGTATGCCCCCTCTCCTGCTGTACATCAAACTCCAAAGTGGCTGCTTTCTGCTTTTTCTGTTTGCTGTGTTGTTTATCAATTTGTTTGACTTTGCCTGGGAGACCTATGATAAAAGCACTGGCCTTTAGCCTAATCTGCTATTTGGGCCATGCACTGCTGCCATCTCAGTACTCTGGGAACCAAATTGTGGATATAGTTAGCAATTACACTTTTCTCCTCTTTTCTTCTGGAAGCTAATTTGTGGGAGAAATGATGAATGGCACCTCCCCCTTCTCCTCTAGGGTAGATGTTTCCTGCCTTTTTTGCAGTGGCCCTTCAATTTCTTGAACATCCCTATGTAACCAGAATGCTTTTATTGGCTTATGCGATGAGTCTGGTTTTGGCTTTTCCTAAGGTTAAACAACCAGTTGGAATGCCACACAGGGATTTGCTCTGAGGCAGCCAATTTATGGATGGCAAGGTGTGTGGGACAGTTTAGGCAGATGCTTAGAGTGCTTTTCACCTCTGATGGTCTGGGACTTCATGCCTAAACAGGTGGGGTATCCTACTGAAGTGGCAAACCATACAACAAAAAAGGATGCCTTGCCTACACCAAAAAGATGCAAATTCTAGCACCAAGTTGGGACATAGCCTACACCTTACTGAGTGTGTGTTCTGCGCCCTCGAAGGGGCAAGAGGGTCTCTGGATCTGAGGACATACAAATGAACACTGTGGCTAAACCAGAGATTCAAGCCTTGATTATAACTGTCTCTCCTGTAGTCAAGATGAAACAATGGAAGCAGAGGTTGATAAGGGAAGAAAATGTTTATCCTGAGAGGCAGAATGAGGAAGAATCAGAAGACACAGCCTCTTCTACAGCTGAATAGCCACAGGAACAGGAGAGGGATGAGACAGAAACCAGAAACAAGTGAGAAATTACTTGGTCCCTATCCCTGAGTAAGCTTCAAGATATGAAGAAAGATTACAGCTATCAGCCAGGCAAGCAAATTATCACTCAGTTGCTCCAGTGTTTGGATACTGGGGCCCACAGTCAGGAATTAGAGGTTAAGGAAATCACAGCAGCTTGGATCCTCACTAGAGACTAGGAAATTGACAAAGGGATTGGAAGAGGGGCAACCTTTAGAGGCATCACCTGTTGAGTATGAAGGCAAGATACCTCCTCAAGGAAGAACGTGTAAACTTCTGATACAAGTAAACTGCCATTGATGAAACACATCTGGATTTCTGGAGAGACAGTGGGATCCTAAGTGTTGTCTGTGTTGGAGGTTGAGATAAGCCTAATACAGAAAAAGTGGTAAAAGCATCCTATTGTGACCAGCCTGGAGGCTCAATGTATCTATGGCACACACTACTTCATAAGTGGATACTGCAAGGATCCAAAAAGGTACTGGTGGGCCTTTCGTGTAGCCACTGCAGATGCAGAGAAGATTAAACAGCTGTTTGTCTTGCCCAGTTTCTCAGAGGATTCTTCTGTTGTGGGGTTGTTGCATATCAAAGAACAGCAGGTACTGATAGCTACCATGAAGGTGCACTGGCAGCAATATTGCACCAAGATTCCTTGTTCGTATCCATGAGCAAAACTCACTCACACTTAATAATCCCATATGCCTAGTGCAACAGTCTGATCGATGGTGGAGGCTAACAGTCCACTACCATGGCCTAAACAAAGTTACACTACCATTGAGTGCTGCCATAGTGGAAATGCTAGAACTCCAGTACAAACAGGAGTCAAAGGCAGCCAGCCAAGTGATCTGCTACAACTGATATTGCCAATGTCTTTTTCTCAATCCCTCTGGCTGCACAGTACAGGCCCCAGTTTGCTCTCACGTGGAGGGATGTCCAATACATCTGGAAATGACTGTCCCAGGAGTGGAAGCATAGCCCTAACATTTGTCATGGACTGATGCAGGCTGTACTGGAACAGGCTGAAGCCCCTAAACACCTCCAATACATTGACAGCATCTCTGTGGGGCAACACAGTGAAAGGAAGTTTTTGAGCAAGGGAAAAAAATAGTTCCTTCTGAAAGTTAGTTTTACCTTAAAACAAAGCAAGGTCAAAGGACTTGCACAAGAGCTCCAGTTCTGAGAATAAAATAGCAAGATGGGCATTGTCACCATTGTCCCAGTGGTTATGACAAATAACATAATGGCCATGTCCCCATCAGATAACAAAACAAAAACAAAAAAGAGACCAAAACAACAACAAAAACAAGCTTTCCCAGACATCATTGTTTTTTTGAAAATACATATTCTGTCTTACAGTCAGATTGTGAGCCCTCTCTATTGAATTATGTGAAAGAACTGTTTTGACTGGGACCCTGAGCAGTGACAAGCCTTTGGACAGATGAAACAGTAGATAGTTTGCACTGTAGGACTTGAGCCAGTCCAGACAGGACTAGATATGAGAAACATGCTTTGCACGGCAGCCAGAGACCATGGCCTCAGCTGGAGCCTCAGGTGGAAAGCACTGGGAGACATCTCTAGGGTTTTGAAGATGGGGATATAGAGTATCCAAGGCCTGCTACACCCTGACTGAAAAGGATGTACTAGCAGCATAAGAAGGGATTCGAGCTGCTTCAGAAGCTGGTACGCAAGTACAGCTCCTTTTGGCACCATAATTGCCTGTGCTGTACTGGATGTTGAAAGAAAGGGTCCCCTCCACCCATCATCCAACCAGTGTGGGGTACGTGGGTAGCAGTGATCATGCAACAATATTTTTCAGAAAAATATGAATATATAGCTTTGCTTGGCATCATCAGGTTAGTAAAAAAATCGCTTTCTCTTTCAACAACTGGTCGGCAGAGGTCTGATAAGAGAGATTAAGTCTATATGAAGGTGGCAGTGAAGGAACTCTAGAAACTCCAGGAACACAGAAGACACACGCTAAAGTCATAATTCTGTGCCTGGCAGAACTAAGAGGGAGTTTCTCAGGCAAGACATATTGGTGATATGTTACGTTCTGTGTGCTGTAATTTTTTCACCTTTTTCTCCCCTGACTTCTAACTATAAATTCTAGCTTAAATGCAGCCAAAGAAACCTCCTAGATGAAATTTTTGATTAAAACAGATACATCCACACACTCAGACAGTGAGCTGACTGACCACTTCTGAATGGGAGGGTTATTGTTTTCCTTACTTTTTTTTTTTTCAGTCTTTAGGTGAACCATCATGACAAAAGCCTGTGATTCAGTTGCCTAAAGATGTCAGATACCTAGTATCACCTGACATAGCCTAGGGTATGTTGCTTAGTTTCTCATTGCCAGGTCAGAGGGCACTGGTCACTTCTGTCATACATCCACATTCTGTTCCTGTTTAGATGTTTGAACTTTCCTCAGAATGCAGGACGTGAAGTGATATGGTAACAAGACTTTCAATGGTCAAAACTCTTTCTGTTTCTTTCATGCTTTTGAAAAATCTTTTGCAAACACATTGCATGTGTGAAGGAAAAGGAGATGAGAAAGTGGGCACAAGAGGACTTAAATTTGGAGGAAATTGTTTTTGAAGTCATATTCTTTGATCTCCCACATGGATTTTTGTTTCTTTTTTCTTGCCAGTGCACATTTGCTTTCTTCATCTTCTGGGATTTGTTGTGGGAGGTTTTTTTCCTTCTTTCTAGTTAAAATATTTAATAAAAATCCTTACTCAATTTTTATTTATTTTTATCAATTTGACATATTTGTTATTTTTAATGTGTGGCAATATTCCATAATTTTAGTATTAGAGAAGTATTTTTTATTTTTTTTTACAATATACTATTTATAAGGTATAAACAAGAAGAATTTGCTCACTGCGTATAATTCAAGTGCAAAATATTTTAAGACTAGAAATTCAATGTCAATAATAAAATCAATACTAAACCTTTTTTAAATAAACTCCTTGTGGATGTTAGAAGCAAACATAGCAGGAGACAGAATGTCTGTTTCAAGAAAGAACACCAATAACTATACTCTTTCTGAGGAGCTAGTTTATTCTCTGTGATCTAAGTAACAATAAAATCAGGTATAAAAGAAAATTAGCAGTTAAAGTAAAGCAACAAAAGGCTTATTTTTTGCCTGAATCATGCTGACTCGTCAAGTGGAGAAGGAACAGATAAAGTTTTTATATACTTTTTTTTTTTTTTCCTTTGCTGAGTCTCTGTTTTTACCAGCTGCCTGCAATCTCAGAAGCTAAGCACTGTTGAGTAGATTAGTCTTATTTTTGAGAGGTGGGGTATTCACTGCAACTGCTGTCTGTAGCTCACCTCCGGTCTGCACTTGTAGTCTTCCTAGACAGTCATATTGATCTTTTCAGAGAAGCTAAGTCTTTCTGTTCTCATCAAACATCGGATCAGTCTGGACTATCTGTTATTTCTCCATGCTGCTCCTACAGCTATTCTTTCAAACACGCTCCTAACATGTAGTCTAAGAACACCCATGAGGATATCATCCTGTCTTAGTCACGCTGAGAAGTACTATCCTCCAAGAATCTCATCACTCTATTAGTGGTTATAGTAACAAGATCTGAATGGCACAATCCTGAAGCTAAAGACTGAGAACAGTAGTTTTGAGAATAGGATGATATATCTGCCAAACAGAGTTATGGGCTAGGGGCATAACTTTGTTTTTATATCGAGAACATGAAATAAATCTCTGTCTAACAGGTCACTGAGATTTTTTTCATTTTATATAGAGTCTGTAGTTTCATGTGACATAATTTCTGAATCGAAAAATATCCTGTGTATTTCATATGCCTCACTGAGTGCAATTGCTGGTATTGAAATACTCATTAAGCTAGTTAAGCATCTGAGCATCTCCCTCTAGCCCCTTGTTCCTCCCACCCCCATTCCAAAGTCATGGGCACAATGTGTACCTTTTCTGTTCCTGATAAAAGAACTGACAGAATTTGGAGTCTGTAATATACTGTCAAATTCAATTAGGAGCTGATGTGTTTCCATGGTGCATTATGGGAGATATTGTGCATAGCACTTCCTGCAGTCCAGTCAAGATAATTCTTTCTTACAATGGCAAAAATAGATGCATGTCACTATCTTTTTCTGATTGAATCAATTTGGCTTGTAGTAGTAAAACCATGGTTTTGTGTTAAAAACTAGATTATGTTTTTATTGGGAAGTAAATTGCTTGTACTGGGTCTGCCTGGGTCGAAGTTAACTTTCTTCATAGCAGCATGTGTAGTGCTGTGTCTTCAGTTGCTGGCTAAAACAGCGCTGGTAACACACAAGTGTTTTTTTTTTTCTTCTTTTTTTTTTTTTTTTTTTTTCCCCCCTTTTTTTTCCAGGCAAGTGCTGGAAATGGAACAAAAATTAGGAGGGAACCTAGCTGGGTCAGCTGACTTGAAATTGAACAAAGGGATATTCCACACTATATAACGTAATGTTCATCAATAAAAACTGGTCACAGAATAAAAAGCAGTGGCATTGTCCTCAAACATATCTCTTGTTTGGAGAATGGCTAGACATCAGTCTGCTTGTGGGAGGTGGTAAACAACTGCCTTTGCATCACCTGTTTGCTCTTTCCTTCACTTATTAAACCGCCTTTATGTTGACCCATGAGTTTTTAGCTTTTGCTCTTCTCTCTCCATCCTGCTTGGGAGGAGGAGAGTCAGAGCCGCTGTGTGGGTGCTTAGCTCTTGGCAGGGCTCAACTCATCACATCATTCTACAAAAATATCAGAATAATTCTTGATAACATAAGCCTTTGAAAGCTATGAAAATTCCATGTGTTTATTTTTATTTTGTCTTTTGTTTATTTTTATTTTGTCTTTTGTTTGTTGCAGATTTAGCCACTGAACTATGTAGATGATTGGAATTTTCTATTCTGTATCAATCTTCCTATGTTATAATTTCTGCAATTTACAGCAAAAGTTAAAAAAAAACAACAAACCAAAACAAAACAAACCAACACCCCAAAACAGCTCATTAGTATCTTAACTGTAATACAAGTACAAAATAGTATTTTTCAGAGCATTCTATAAGTAGGAAAGACACTAGAGATTGGATTTACTTGATCTGATTTACATGTGACAGCACACCTGAATTTTCTGTATTTTAAAGATTTTTCTCTCTTTTATTTGAATTCAGATGAAACCCAGCTGTAAATGTTGAAAATCTTTATGTTCTTTTCTTCTCTTTTTAAGGAATGTGTCCTGACCAAAGTTCTGGCACCATCCTTTAAGAGTTTAACCTCACAAAGTTTTCTGACTACTGTGGTGATAAGATTATTCAACTCACAAAGGAGCTACTCTGCTGGCAGACAAGCTCTGTGTAGGGAAACCTAAAGTAAATCTCTTATAAATTAATCTCAGGACAGTATGAATTTGAGAGGTTATGGAGGAGTTCAGATATAGTGTTTGATAGTGTTAGGCCAGAAGACCAAATAAGAGTGAGTCTGAGTCTCCAGAGCTGTCGACAGAGTACTTAGTTTGGAGAAGTCAGAACTACAGTTCCTCTGAGCCATCCATTCATTTTCCATTAGACACCTTCTAATGCAGGTGTGATTCCGTGGGCAGTTTCTAGCACTCATGAATGTGAATTTCCCTTGTACAGCCAGGCACCATTATTAATTTGGGTTTTGGCTTAGCTTTCCAACCCTGTTTTTATTTTCCTCTTTTGCTATAAAAATGGCTTTTCTATTGGGAATTTTATTGATCTGAATGTTATTAGATGCTGACCTGACTTTTTGCTTAAAAAGTTGAGTTATAAATTATAGGTGTTTCTTCCATCCCGTTTGCACATCAGTTTTTTTATTGTGAAATATAGCAAAATTTGTTGAGTAATTGAACCACAAAAGATGAGAATTACTCATAAGAGTAATTGAAGATAATGAAAAAAGCAATGTCAAGGTCAGGGAAATCTGAAAATTTGAGTATTGCCCTGCCAGTATTAGCAAACTGACTGATATTGAGACTTTTATTATTACTGTTATTCTGTATATCTACATCTCATAATTTGTTGTAGACTTTTCATTTCTTTAGCATTTCTTACATGAACTGTAACATTTTCTAGAACATTTTTTTCTGTGAAAATAATGCATTTCTTTAATAATTAGATGTGTCAAGTATAAACATAGAACTGAAGAAAAGAAAAAAAAGGAAAATAAAACAAGAAGGTACCTCTTCTGTGTCAGAAACAAGACTTGACAGTGTAAAACCTAAACTAAGAAGAGCACAGAGTATAGACACATTGGCTCCTGTGCATAGTCTGACTTCATGTATTCAGCCCATGCATAGAAAAGAAGCAACACAGCTGGGAGCCACTGCCTGGAAATAGCCTGTTATCAGAAACCTGGCATAAGTGATGGAATTTCACAAGCAAGGAATATGTGTTGTTCATTTTAATGACAACAACTTGAGTAGTAGGAGCATCTGGTTCCTGAGAATATAGCTTTGCTTATGTCTCAGTATGTGTGCTTTGTCTTGTTGCTTACCCAGGTGATTTAGTACAATATTAACGTGGGCTAAATTTCATTGGAATGGAAAAGGATCATTAAAGTATTTCAGAAGTAAAAAAAAAGGATCTCTTGCAGATTTCACTCTGTGCTGAAAATACCATTACGCTACACTAAATTTCAGACACTTGCAGTTAGTCCTCTGTTGCAATTAAAATTGGACAACATGACAATAGCCTTTCAGATTTTAAAAAGATACTTTTTTTGTTCTGTTGAAATTATATTTCTAAAAGCTCTAGTATACTCATTTATCATACAATGCTATACTCAGCTCTTTCACCTCATAAGCAAGCACAGACCTATTGTTCAGCTTGATTCTCATCAAAGAGATTATTGTCTGCCTGGCAAAGAAAGAACTGAAGGAGACATGTAAAGAAGGTAAGTTATAATTTAAATAAGAAACCCTCAGAGTAATTATTTGACTAATGAGAACCCAGTAATACTGCTGCTTCTGAGAGCTTTAGTTAAAACTTAGTTAAAGCAATGAAACAAAACCACTGTTTATATATGTTGGTGTCTGCTAGGTTAAATGATTAAAGAGTTATTTCTCCCAACACGACGGAGCAGAGAGGGGCAAGGCCAGGCAGGGGAGCCCCAATAACCCACTCAGAGAGACGAGCCCCTGCCCCAGCCCTCCCGGGGCTGTCCCCAGAGACCCTCAGCCCCATGGGCCAGGGGGGCCACCCATCACCCTGGGTCAGAGGGGAGGTTCTCCAGACCGCCTTCAAGACTGAGGGTGATTTGCAATGTTTAGGTGAGGAACATAGGCAAGGAAAGGGGGAGATCAAAGGGGAGTTGGGAGCAATCAGTGTGGGGAAAATAGAGCGATAAGAAGTCAAAAAGGGCCGGTCTATTAGAATCACTCGGTGTTTATCCTTAACATTATTTGCATACCTGCACAATTCTCAATTTTTTGAAGATTTCTGGGGACTATGACATATCCTCAAATCATATTAACTGAGGACTGACACTCCCTATGTTCCATCTTGCATCTGACTTGAACAAAATGACCTAAAAAAGATGATATTGTAATTCATGGAAAAAACATACCAACATGTTATAACACTGGACAGAATTTTCCTGACTGAAGCAGGACCACGAAGCAGAATGGCAATACTTGGGAATGCAGGAATCTATTCTGTGGTAAATGAAACCTGGAGGGAAAGGGAAAAGAGGAATGACACCTAGAAATACTAAAATGACACCGAGGTATCAAATGTCGGTTTAATAGCATGTTACTCTCTGCCACATAGGTAATCGATTACAATGTAAAAGCGTTTTCATTTTTTTAGTTTTTTCCTGCTTTTGGTTATTTTTATGATCTTGAGATAAACTGACATTGTCTACAGTTTCATCGTGGTCAATGATTTCAAAACTGAAGCTGGTGTGGTAAACTAGTTAAACCAACTATTTCTGAATAAAAGTCTCAGAGGACATCCTGTATCTTTGGTTGTGTATAACAGAAATCTGCAGGATAAAATATTTTATAATATTAAGAAGCAAGCTGAACTGAAATCAAACAGATATTTGTGTTCTGGTTTTGGCTGAGTTAATTTATATATATATATATATATATATATATTTAAATTATACATACATATTATTATTATCTTCTTCTTTTTTATCCTATTAGTCTGTCTTTAACTTAACTCTCTTTTTATTTTTTTTATTTTTTTCTTTGCATGCGCTTGAAGGTGGGGGGAGGGCTGAGTGAGTGGCTGTGTGGTACTCACTTACCAGCTAGGGTTAAACCATGACAATTTACTAAAGTTTGTCCTTCACAAAAGAAAAACAAAACAAAACAACAAACCCAACAAAAAACTAATACAATACAGCTAAAACTTCTTGTGCTGCTTGTGGCCCCTTCTGCTATGCTGTTTCATACTTTTGCATAGGAATTTAGTTATGGATTTCTTCATAAGTAAGTATTACATTATCTTTACTATTCTAGCCTGAAACCCTTGGTCATTTACTCAAATGAGGTTCTTGTCTATCATAAAAAAGAAATATTATCTGTTTACAGACTCTTCTTAGTTTTTCTCAATTTCTTCTCTTCAGTCATTTGTAAATATTTATACTTGTTGCAGAGTTACAGGACTAACAGAACAAGAGCATATTCTTAGCCTTTGTGTGACAACAAATAACATGTGAAGTAATATATCTTTTAAAACCAAAATCTTATTCTGCAATAATAAGGCACTCATCAGAAAAAGAGAAAGGTAAAATTTTCAGAGTATATAGCCAGCTGTGCTTAGAAAGGTCATTCTTTTCTTTATTTTTATAATTTATTGCATGAAGGATCTAAAATAAAAATCAGTCTTTATAAAATTGGTACCAGTATGTGGAGAAGGACTCTACAGGTACCAAATTTGCAGTTAAAACCCCATAATTCTTATGAAAAAATGCAGTATAGTTTCCTCCCCCCCCGCCCCGTGTTCTCTAAATATTAAATTTATTTACAGAAAAATACTAGAAAACTGTCCACATTATTCATGCTTTAAATTGCATAACAACATCTTCTGTTTCTGAGGAGATGTCAGGGTTCTGGCTAGATGCTAATTTCTTGATGAAAGAAGTGGATGTAGCTAAATATATTTCATGTTACTTACTGAATAATTTAGCTTAACAATTATTTTTGTTGGTGTGACTAACCTCATAACTGATTACATTCGTTGTTAAGTGGTGGACAAATTAATTTTCTACATCAAATGAGTTGATTTTTTTCAGGTACTGCAGTGGCTTAAAACATTCTCCATGTGAGATCCAGTATAAATGAATGTTTATATTTTATGTACTTGGAAAGTCATCCAATAAATATTTGAAAAAGCAAGCAAACAACAACAAAAGCACAACACCCATTTCATAGTTCGTGTGTATATTTTTCACATGTTCCTTTTTTTCTGAGGAAGCTCCTAGAAAACAGAGTAAAAGGTAGTGCAGAAACAGCTGAGATAAGCCTGAAGAACTGGTCCTGTCAATCTCTACTGTTTAGTCTTTTCTGTATCTTGCCTGTTTGAGACATATATATATATATATATATATAATCAAAATCTGTTAATCATTAGTTCCTTCACTCTAAATATATACAGTTAGCCCCTTTTAAATTTTATATAAATTTGTCTTGTATGTTCAAACTCCTTGTCTCTCCTTTAGTGCCAGATTTTAAAGAAATTCAGTGATAGGAATCCATTCCTGAGACTTTTTTAAGAAGCATGTGGCTTCAAAAGAGAAAACCTTTTCAGCAAGGACTCAGAGTTCATCTTTGTTCCTAGCTCACACGAAAGAAGAGTGTAAGGATTTTGTTTTTTTCAACTTCGGCTTGACAGGGAGAAGAAATAAATTAAACAAATAGAAAGAAACACTTAAAAGACCTAAGAAGAAGCTGTAAGAACATAGCTTAATTCCCTTCTCCACATACAGTTGGCTCTTTTGATGAAAAATTACATTATCCTACAATAAAAGAAATGGGAGTGGCAAGAGGAGGAACCTATTGAATATGTACAATGAGCAGAACCTTTCTAGTTTCACCTCTCCTAGATCTTGTGAGGACAGTCTCAGCTGCCAGGCAATCAAAGACTCTACCTGTCTCTGCTCTACTCTTAGTTAAGTATTTTAGGCAAGTTCACAGTAAGGTAGTAGCACGTCTTCCTGCTCTGCTTAAATGTATTACATTACTATTTTCTGTCAGCAAATTCACTTTTGCTTTAGATTTACATTAAGGGTAAGCTGTTAGAATATTTATAATATGGATTTTGAGAAATTCAACATTTTTAGTGACAAACAGTAAAAAATGAATTAATCTAGATGTTAAATTAGTGTAGGAAAGTTCACTTTAACTTAGGTCAATTCAAACTTTTTAACAACTACTGTTGTATCTAGGGTTGAAGATACCTTATGACATGCTCTATGTTTCGATTTATCCAATTTTTATTTGCTTGCTTGTTTGTGTTGGAAACATGAAGTGCATTATGCTAAAACTGCTTCTTAGTCTTATACTGCATGACCATCTAAGCTATGTATCAGAGTTTTAATGGAGAAAATTCTGCTGCATATACATAGATATAAGTAGGAAATTATTTTATTTGTGTTAGTAATAACAAAGCCTGGATACTCATAACAAGAAAATGGAATCTTTGTGGTTAAAACTGACGGAGGGGGGAATAAAGCATAATTTCCTACAGGAAACTCTATTTCTAAAGGACAGAAGATAAATATATCTTGCAAACCTATTCAGAAGCAAGCCATTTAAAGGGATTCAAAGTTGAAAAACTAAAATAAGTGTCTGAAGATTAAAGATGATTCAGAGAAGAAATTCACAATATTGTAAAAATCAAAATATATTATGGAAGATATTTATTTTGCAGATGTAATGGTTTAACCTGACAGGAAGCTAAAACAACTGCACAACTGTTCACTCACTCCCTCTCACCCCACCCCACATCAGAACGGGGGAGAGAATCTGAAAGAAAAAGGTAAAACTCCTACATTGACATAAAGACAGTTTAATAGGACAGAAAAGGATAATAATAATGATAATAGAATATGCAAAACAAGTGATGCACAGCACACTTGTTGGCAGGCCAGTACGAGAAGCTGAAAAGTCCTTGACTGCTTAGCAACAACTAAAACATCAGTGTGTTATCAACATTATTCTCATCCTAAATCCAAACCTCAGCACTATACCAGCTTCTAGTAAGAAAATTGTCTCTATTCCAGCTGAAACCAGGACAACAGATCACTGGCCAACAGATATATAATTGCTGACTGCAGGCCATATTCAGATGAAAGTTCTGTAAGCTGAACAGAAAGTGGAGCTGCACATAAAACTAAGTAATATCACAAAGCCTAGGAATAGCACATAGCATTTCCTGTTCAGTTTTAGAAGGACAGAAAAACAAAACCAAAAACAAACCCAAACAAAACAAACAAACAAACAAACAAAGAGTTATTAGAATGTCAGGAACAAAGGTAAGAGTGTAGAAACTACATTTCTAGAAAAGGAAACAATATTACAATCTTTTAAATATGCACAAATATACACTAATACAAAAGTTATCATTCACTCTTGGTAGCTGATGAGGTGACATTTTAAAACCAGAGAAAACAAGCTGTGGATAAGGACATAACAACAAAGTCAAAAGCTTTTTCAGAAAAAAATACTTTCTTTTCTTTCTGGATGTGGTTAGGGAGTAAAAGGGCTTAAATCCTAAACATATCTTCAGTGTTACTGAAAAATAAATAGTAAATTATAAAAAACCAGCAACTAAACATCCAATTACTGCTTCAGGAATGTGACAAAATTTCCAGAAAGAAATATATTCCAGTGCAATAGCTTCTGCTTGTCAGTGAGGTTTTACTGCTTTCCTCAGAAAATAAGCAATCCAAATGGAATGAATTTTTCTTGACTTGAACTGCACTTTCAAAGTTTTCAAATAAATTTTCACACTCAACAAATAAAAGTCTTTCTTTTTTGCTGTTGCTGGGATTCACCCCTCCCCCCC
>VXBL01006863.1:525715-541409 GCA_013400195.1 Aramus guarauna
GGGGGGGAAGAAAAGGAAAAGGAAAAAGCAGAATTCTGAGCTCCAGGTAGGAAATTCAAGACTAAATTTTAACATATACACAAACTATATCATAGTTCTACAGCAATTTAGCAAGTCATACCAAAGTCTGCCAAGTTTCATTTTTAACTCATATGAAAATTAGAATCTTTTTACCCTCATTTTAATTTTATCCTATGTTAAGGAAAAAATTCTTATTGGAAGTGATTCTGTAGATGGGTCAGTCTTACTAGTGTTATCTCTGTAGATCATTTGGCATGAAGTAACCAGGTAGAAATAACTATATTTAGCCTTCTATTAAGTATGATGGTGGCAGGTAAGTCTTCCACAGCTTGTTTGGAAAACTATTACATTGATATCTTGATTCTCATGTCTGAGACTTTTCCTGTGTCTAGTTTAGTGCAGCCACAAATACTTTCTCTCCTACAATTTTACAACAGTTCATAGTAGAACTCTGTGTCATGTTACATTTCATTACATCATTTATGTGATGTGACAGGTTTAAATTAAGTGTGAGGTGATATAAAGTAATGACTCATCAAGCTTAAAGACAGAAAAATCAAAATAGAAACACTAAGTCAAAGCTGTAAGAAAAAACCCAGCAGCTAGTATCCTTGCATAAAGAACTTGTGATAGTATTTTTTGGGTAGTATGAATATGATTGATAACTATTCATAAAATTTCTACTGTAAAATAGAATAGGTAAATAGAACATTATTCTATTGGATGAAAATAACGGTTCTAGTCGAGCCTGGCATTAAAATTATTGTGTAAAATCTGTAACTAAAAATACATTATTAACAGAACTGTATAAACAGTATAAAATTTTATTTATGGTACTTTGTGAGAGATCAGTATCGCAGCTTCCTTTACAGGGAACTTCTGCATAGAGTAGATTTTTGCCAAGCAGGATCTGATCTCTGAGTTTTGATTTTTTTCCAAATGTTATCTGAGACTGTCAAATGGTCTGGGGACTGACAGATAATCTATTGGTTTTATGTCATACTCAGATTGGGAAATAAGGATAACATCATCTAATTTGTTCTCAATTGCTTTCAGCTCTTTTTTGTTCCAGATTTTTTTCCTGTGGTAAAGTAATTGGTCATGTTTATCTGTGCAGATAATATGAGCTTTATCACTGCAATATCACAACAGCTTTCATCAATCACTAGTTCACATTCTGCAATTCCCTGTCCAAAGTATTAAGAAATCCTTTGGCAAAATTATGGAGTCATTCATTTGAAGTGATCCTTTTTATTTTTATTTTTTTTTTAATAAGGTTTTATGAAAGGCACCAGTGCCAAATGTAGAACATTGAACTCAGTTTTTCATGTATAGACATGTACAGCAAAATTGGATAATGTATTTTCTGGCAGTATATAAGAAGTTGCTGATAGGCATTGGAGAACATTGATGTGTATTTATCTGAGATGAAGTTTGGCCCAAAGTTCATAATGTCAGTAAAGATCACCAAATTTCTAACGTCTCTGTTACTAGCAGGGATTTTGATAGAGAAAAATACATTAGCTGAACTGCTACATAGTTTCTTAATTTTCACACTTAATTTCCATTGCTTTTAAGTGAAATGTACAGTTACATATATTAATCATATCTAAAACACTATAGTTCTATTTCCCCCTTTGGGGCAACTGTGACAACATCTATACAGTTAAAATCAGGACTCAGAGTGGAGATCCACAGCATTTTATGCAAAAATATACTTGTCTCTGGGAGGTTGCTTTTTTATCAATTGCAGAATTCTTAATTTTTACCACGAGTATTATATTTCAGCATAAGAAAAAAACAAAGACTTATAGTGGAAGCAGGAAATTAAACTTATCTAAAAGAAATATAAATATTTTTCATCCAAGAAGAATGATGTTTGCAGCTCAATTAAGGAAAGGTGTGGGGTTTGTGTTTGTTTTTTGTTTTTGTTTTGTATTAAATAACATTTTAAAAAAAAAGTCATTTAGAGTTAACCTATCAATGGTCTTACATAATTTAACTGCATAAGAAGACCATTGCCATTAGTTATTGTGCATGTCTTTTCTATATCTCAGAATGTCATTCTGCTGCATATACTTGGAAAATTGTTTCATGCTCTAGTTCTTGGAATTTTTCTTTTTACATTGTTCTTTGAACATTTTGGAGAGAAAAATGGGAAAAGAAATGTTGAAGAAGAATTAAAGGGATATTACTCTAAAAAAATTGGAAACCTGTCAGTAGTAATGAATAGCTTCAGAATACGGCAAATTAAAGGGAATTTATATGACTTGTTGAGATGTATGCTGTGTACCAAAAAGTACATCACCAAATTCCATGTGTAAAATAAAGGTACTGTGCTATTTTTTTTCTACCTCCTTTGATCACTCCATTGGGATCTCATTAGTCCAGTGGTTTGATCTTTAGCTGTAGCTGACCAACCTTCTCAAAAATAAGGAGTAAGACAGAAGAAAGGGAAAACATTCATTAGAAGAATGAAATTTTGATATAGCGATATGTTTACAAAGTCTCCAAGACATATGTGAGTATCTTGACTTTGTAGTTTACTCAGTGTCCTGGTTTCAGTGTGGTGCTCAGTTGTGGGCTGGGGTAAAACCACGACACTCAGATACTCCAGAAACTTGCTGTACATGTTGTATTAGGGCTGGGGATGGCGTTGATTAGAAAGATACAGTGCTTGCTTTATATCATCTAAGATTTCCTTTGACCCAGGAAAGCTCTCCACCAAAGGCATGCTTTGTCTTCACATCACCAAAATAGCAGTTTCACTGTGACCTACTAGTTAAATAAAAATATAATAGCTTGTGTAAAGTAATGGTTTCATGTACTGCATTCATCTTAAGGAATAAAAGAATCATCACAAAAAAAACAGTCAATGGTGCTTTAATAGATTTTGACCTTTCAGGGAAAGATACAGTCCACTTCCCAGCTGGACGCTAGGCTCAGTGACACAGAAGATATCTGCCAGGCTTCACAATTTCCAAAGATTCAATATGGGAAATGAAAGATAGTGTGAAAATAGAGCATTCTTAAGATAGATATCAACTATAGAGCTATTTAACCAAACTAACTCCTGCAAAGTCCTGGTATATTTTATCAAAAAATCAACATTATATTGCTTTCATTTCATACCCTACATAGGTTAAGTAAATGTTTTAGTTATTAACTTTCTGCATACAACATGGTAGAAGCCCTTTATTACAGAAACTGTTAGTCCAGAGGCAATAAAATCAGACTCTGATCCCACCTGTCTCAATGTAAATGTGAAATAATACCATGAAGTTATTAAAATTGAAAGCATTAAAATTACAGTTAAATAGGTCCCATAAATTTGGAATTATCTACTTTTATTTACTTATTTAAATGTTTAAGTTATGTCTGGAAACCATTTTTTTCCTTTAATTTAGACAAACAATACAAATAAGATATTTATACAAAGTGATACTACTATTTTGGAGTGTAGTGAGTTGGCCACAGTCAACATCAACACTCACACAGCTGCTTACTCCTTCTCCTCTCCCATGGAACAGGGAGAAAATGGAAGGAAGGTGAAAGAAGTCTTGCGGATTGAGTCAGCTGTCCCAGTTGTGCCCCCTTCCTACTTCTTGCCCACAAAACCCTCTCAATGGGAAGGTGCAGAGCAGGTAAAAGAGAAAGCCTCTTTGCTTTGCAAGTTCTGCTCAGGAACAGCCAAAAGACCAGTGTGTTATCAACACTGTTCTAGTCTCAAATACAAAACATAACATCATACATCAAACGTACATCATCCTCATCCCAGCCAAACCCACTACAAGGAGAAATAGCATTGCATGCCTGAGTGACTAAAGATACAAGAGGCAAACTGTATAAATGAGACAACTTATTTTATTTGTTTATCTTAAAATGATTTTCTGCTCTGAATGTGTTCAAATGTCATAATGCAGACAAATAAACATTTGTGTTGCAATACGTGTACAGTCCACTGCAGATTTAGATTCCCATTTAGGGAGTTAAAGGTGGTCAGTTGTTGTCAAAGGGAGAAGAAAGAAGTGCTCAATCCCAAAAGCTACACCTGTACTACTAAATAAAAGAGAACCATGGAATGGAGGCAACGGCTGGACAGTTGCCTACAGGACACAGTCAAAGCAGGGAGGCTTTTGAATTCTGAAGAGAAGGAAGTGAAAAACAAATAATAGAACTTTACAGCTAAAACACAGGATATAAAGATATCCAGTTTCCTGTTCACTGTTTTGAGGCTGCATTTTTGTGCCAGCAATTTTGGTAATCTCTGATTTAATGTCCAAATATTGATGCTGCATATAAAGCCTTTTTCTAAATGCAGACTTAATATTTATTTTACTCTAAAAAATCACAATGGTTTAATTAATTTTTTCTATGACTTGATCTGTAGATATTCACCAAATATTTTCTATATATAATAGTAATTTTATATTTTATGTTTTAATTAATACAGTTTTGTCATTTTCCTTTCCTTTTTAATTTCATTATCAGGTTGGCAAATTTCATTCTAAAATGAAAAAGTATCTCCTATGTTTTGTAAAATAAAATAAAATATTAGCAGTACCACAATTAGTGGGGCTATTTAATACAAAATAGGGAATAAAATTACCATGAGGACATTAAGTCTGACAGCCAGAAACCTTTAATGGAAAATATGAGAAAAAAAATCTAACGTTAAAAGCAAGATTGGAAAAAAAAAAAAAAACAAACCCAAAGAAAAAATAAATTAAACCATTAGACAAGAGAGCACTTATAAAAAAAAATACTTAAAAATGTTGTGCTTGTTAAAAAACTTTCTCACCGAATATTTACATCTTTTCCTGCCTAGTAGATGGAATTTGGGAGAAGAGGTTATACAAGGTGGAAGCGAGGGCACAGGGGAAGGCCAAATAAAGGGACTGAAAAAGGACATGAGCAGTATGGATAAAGATGACAAATAGTTGTAAAACATACCTAGAAGGATTCTTTAGGTGTGCTAATTGCTAAAGAAAGTTCAGAGAAGAACTGAGTCTGATGAAGGATGGGGAAACAACCTAGTGAAAGATTAGGAAAACATTGAAGTACTCAACACCTTTTAGCGTTGCTCTTCATAGACCAAACCTACTCTCGGACTTCTGCCCATACCTTATGGTATGGGAGACAGAAGGACAGCCAGCGGCAGAAGAGCTAAAAGTTAGGGAGGGAGTAAGGCAAAGCAAATATCACTTACAGGAGGACCATGGCCAGCAGACTGAAAAAAAATAAAAAAATTCATCTCTTTTTATCACTGATGATGACACCTCTGGAATAGTGCATTGAGTTTTGGGGTCCCTAATTCAAGAAAGTTTTTGAGATACAGGAGAGATCCTTCAGAGAGCTATCCAGACTGTCAACGGTTAGATCACACGTTCCGTGTAGAACATGGTGAAGGAGCTGGGTTGCTTAGTCTGGTGAAGAGGCAGCTAAGGGGTAATTTCACAGCAGCCTACAATTACTTGGAGGGAAGTCACAAAAATGAGAAAGGCAAGCTCCTTGCAGTTCCAGATGATACAGCAAAGGTCAATGGCCACAAACTGTAGTTTGAGAGGTTCATGCTGGGCATTAGGAAAATAATTGTAACTAAAAAGTGCAACACTGCACTGGGTTGCCCTGAACAGTCACGGACTCCGTATTTGCGAGGTCTATGAGACTAAGCCAGACAAAGCCACAGCCAACCAGTTCTAATGTTGGCAATAGGTCTTCTTTGAGCGAAAAGTTAACAAAATGGCCTTCAGAAATCTCTTTTAAACAATACTTTTTTATAATTCGATGACTACGTGTTCCTTGGTTTTATATTATAAACATGAGGGATTATTCATAGCTGTTGATGGCAGTTCAGAATCTATTTGCCTAAAATTTACTTTGAAAATAAACTACCAGTTTTTAAAGAGTAGGGCCTCGAAATAAACATATATTTAAAACTTTCAAACTGTAGCCCTAAATGTTTCTAGTAAGCACAGTCAAAGACTAGAAAGTTCATGTTCCGTTTCAGTTTCAGAATGCTTCAATGTGTTAAAGACAAGATATGCTGTCAGGGATGCACAGGATCACCTATGCTGTCTGAAGAGTTTGTGTTATCTGTTCTGTCAATACAAAAAAGAATTTCAGTTCCTGGAGCTCCTGGTACAGGATATTTCAGAAATATAAAATTTAATTTAAAAAAAAAAAGGAAATTTTATCCAATGTCCACGTTGTCAGTTTAAAGCTGATTTATTTTGTTTCATTAACAGCAAGGTCATATGAGACACTAATTCTTTTTCTGAGTGGTTTCAAATGGAATCCTTAAATCCTTGAACTAGAACTTCAGTTGAGATAAACAAAAAGCAATGAATACTTTGCTGAATCCTAGTCTTTTAATTAGCTTATTTAAACAGACAGATGATCCTTGATCAAAGTTTTCTTAAAAATAATGTAACAAACACATATATCTTCAAGAAGACGTAAACATTGTGTTTATAAAAAATTTCTAAACAGTACTGAGGCCCTAAGATAAGAAAACGAATATGCCAGTGTTGCAATATGTTTCTCACCTTAAAGTTTTATTAGGTTGTATCTTGCTGTGGAAAATTATGAGGTTTATGAAAAAAAAAAAATCATACAAACTCTAGATAGGAAAAAAACTCAGAATACTTCAAGTACTTTTCTGATTCACATCACTTACTTTTGATTCCTCTGCATGGATCAAATGCAGCACTAAAAAGCAAAAGTCTTCCAGCCGTATGATGACAAAGCTCCACAGGGGTTCAGTAGTGATGTTTTTCCATTTCCTCTTTTCAAGCTATGTTTACAAGACAAAATCAGGATTCCCTTCAAAAGATATAGTTTTGATCTTCAAATCTACAACCTAATAGTTTTTATAGTCATTTTGTTTAGTAGAGCTTGATTGATGTTTCACCTAACATTGTCTATTTGTTTTTTGACATGCTAATAAATTAGTTTAACACCTTTTTAGTTTTGGAAACCATTGTACAGTAAAAAGTATTCTTTTTTTCCACTTTGTTTTAAAGTTTCTTTCTTCAAATTTCACATGATACAGCCAAATTCTGTCTAATAATAATAAATAGCAATGTCCTGTTCATACCAATTTACCACGTTCACATTTTACATGATTTTATGAATGTTACATTATTCCTTCTCAGATGTATAATTTAAAAACTGAGAAAAGTAATCTAATCTTGCTTTCAAATGATATTTTTTAATAAATCTGACCTTACTAGCTGTCTTCCTCTGTATATGTCTTTTCTTTCTCTCTGTTTGGGAACAGGGGAGAAAGAAGTGGAGATGTTGATGTGAGCAGAATAAGAAACTATATTCAAGATTTGAGCACACTGTTACTATGGCCTGTGGCTTAATGATGTTTTTCTGCTTTTGGCTTTGTCTTCTTTTCTCGGTTATCTCCTCTTAATATAGTATTTTAGCTTTTCAGTTTCTGCTAAGGTTTTCACATGGTATTTTTACAGCCAAATATTGTATGATATTTTTTCTCTGTGAAAATTGCTGGACCAATATTAAAACTATATGACAGATATGTCACCCTATGATGAGGGTACTTAGGGGGATGATAAACTGCTAGGCTATTATTACTTCACGTATTACACCTTACATGGACCATTGAGCCATTGCTTCATGCAAAATGAATTAGTGTCCCAAAGTGGGCGTTTACCCATTTTAAAAATAAGATAAAAATCTTAAGATGTTTTCCAAAATTCACAATAGATATTGGGATGAAAGTTTGTTAAAAATCATTATGTATATCTATGACACAATGTAAAAGAGCTGACACTACTATTCTACCTGAAAGAAAAGCCTCACAAATCTATTAGAACTTTCTGAGAATGCTGACAAGCTGATATAATTAATAAAGCATAGTGACCTTCTTAGAATGCTTTGACATGGTACCTCAGCAAAGGCTCTGTAAGAAATTCATCCACTATGTGATAATAAGACCATCTCGTGGATTAAAAACTGGCTAAAAGGTAGGGAATGAAAGATCTGAAAGGGTCTTTTATGCTCCTGAAGGCAGTTACTAGTGAAGTCTCACAGAGATCTGTGCAGTGGTTTGTGTCTTTCAGTATGTTTGTGAAAAATTTAGAAAAGAAGCCAGTTAATGAAGATACAAAACTAAGGCATAGCAGAAAATTATTTGGGTTATTAAAAAAATTAAACTGACATAACAAAATGCAGAAAAATGACAGGAAAATGAGAAAAAAAATCATGCAAGAAATCAGAATATTAACTGTACAAGTGATGGACTGGTGTTCAACCTGTCCTGATGGCAGCATTGTTATTATCCCAGAAGCCAAGTTAACAGATTGACAGAGCATTTTGATCACGCTAACATCTGAAGCCAAGAAGCAGCACACATCAGTATGAACAGACTTCTATTATTATATGGCATTCCAAATTATCTGAATATCTACCTCTCTTCCCACTAGTGTAGACGCAGCCATTATATCTAACACCTCTCTTCAGAATTAGTGAAGCACTTCAGAATATATATCCTTTATCTACAAGAAATACTCCTGTCTGTTAACCAGAAGTATACAATTGCTATTTTAAAAGCTATGCTGCAGCTTCTTATATTTGGGGGAAAAAAACAACCCAAAAAAACCCACAAAAAAAACCCCAAAACTAAAAACAAACCACCAAAACTCACAGAAACTGGTTTCTAGTATCTTGCATAAATATTTTGTGTTGCCTGCACATGAATGCTTCTATTATTTAGCAGATGAGTTTCTATCAGGGTCTCAGCATAGACACAGTGATTTCCTGTACACACTGTATTTACACTAGAAAAGTTATTTACATAATCAAAAATAACAATTAAATCTTTAAGGAACTGTACTTGTTGTGTTTTCTATTGATGTTTTAGGACCCTGAGTATGTATGATTGTTTCAGATCACCAACTTGAAACTATATTTTGATAATGAACTATTATTATCAGGAGGTTTTTTTCTGTTCATTTCTTTCTGAGTTTCTTTGCATAGAACCATAGAATGGTTTGGGTTGGAAAGGACCTCAAAGATCATCTAGTTCCAACCCCCCTGCCATGGGCAGGGACACCCTCCAATAGACCGGGTTGCCCAAAGCCCCATCCAACCTGGTCTTGAACACCGCCAGGGATGGGGCCTCCACTATCTCTCTGGCAACCTGTTCCAGTGCCTCACCACCCTCACAGTAAAATATTTCTTCTTTATATCTAATTTAAATCTACCCTCTTTTAGTTCAAACCCCTTGTCCTGTCACTACATGCCCTTGTAAACAGTCCCTCACCATCTTTCCTGTAGGTCCCCTCAGGTTACTGGAAGGCTGCTATAAGGTATTCCCAGAGCCTTCTCTTCTCCAGGCTGAACAACCCCAACTCTCTCAGCCTATACTCAGAGGAGAGGTGCTCCAGCCCTCTGATCAGATTTGTGGCCCTTCTCTGGACTCTCTCCAACAGCTCCACGTCTTTTTTGCACCAGGTGCCCAGAGCTGGACTCAGTACTCCAGGAGGGGTCNCAACAGCTCCATGTCTTTTTTGCACCAGGTGCCCAGAGCTGGACACAGTACTCCAGGTGGGGTCTCACAAGAGCAGAGGGGCAGAATCACCTCCCTCGACCTGCTGGTCACACTTCTTGTGATGCAGCCCAGGACACAGTTGGCTTTCTGGGCTGCAAGCACACATTGCCGGCTCATGTTGAACTTTTCATCAAACACGACCCCCAGGTCCTTCTCCTCAGGGCTGTTCTCAATCCATTCTCTGCTCAGCCTGTAGTTGTGCTTGGGATTGCACTGATATCTTCAATTTTGTGACTTTGTTTCTCTTTCTCATTCTCACCTTGGCTGATCAGCCACATAAGGCATGTCTTTATGAAGGTCGGTATTTAAAGGTTCATATTACTGCTATTTTAACATATCAGAATATCTGCAGGTATCTGAGGCCTCAGAGTGCATTTTTATCACTTCTTAGCTAACAGTACATTTTAAATTACAGCTTAGTAGAGTTTTACTTCAAACAAAACTGAGTGTTACAGTATTAAAGTAAGCATAGTGAAACTTCATTGATTATTAGTAACAATGGATTTATTTATGAATATATCTTTTCTCATTTGAAATGTTGTAGAGGAAAAAAACCAAACAAACCAAGCCAAACCTACAAATTTGATAACTTCTAGCCAAATAAATTTAATGTCTATTTTTTTTTTTTATTTTTTTTTAAACAGAAAGAAGTGTGTATTCGTGGGAATAGATCCAATGCTCCAGTGACACTAGCTGGTTAAGAAATTTGTCTTTCCTTCCTCAAATTTTTCTTGCTTGTATCCTCAGACTGACATGGCAGAAAAAATAACTAACTGTCCTGCTTTCAGCTGAGATAAAGTTAATTTCCTTCATAGTAGCTAGTATGGGGCTAAGTTTTGGATTTGTGCTGAAAACAGTGTTGATAATATAGACATGTTTTTGTTATCACTGAACAGTGCTTACACAGAGCCAAGGCCTTTTCTGCTTCTCACACCACCCCACCAGCGGGATGGCTGGGGGTGCACAAGGAGTTGTGAGGGGACACAGACAGGACAGCTGACCCCAACTGACCAAAGGGATATTCCATACCATATGATGTCATTAGCATATAAGGGGCTGGGGGAAGAAGAAGTAAGGGAAGGACATTCAGGTGATGGCGCTTGTCTTCCCAAGTCACCGTTACGCGTGATGGAGCCCTGTTTTCCTGGAGATGGCTGAACACCTGCCTGCCCATGGGAAGTGGCAAATGAATTCCATGTTTTGCCTTGCTTATGTGCATGGCTTTTGCTTTACCTATTAAACTGTCTTTATCTGTCAGCTCATGAGTCTTCTTACTTTTACTCCTAATTCTCTTCCCCATTCTGCTGGGGGAGAGTGAGCAAGTGGCTGCATGGTGCTCAGCTACTGGGTGGGGTGAAACCATGACAATTATCTTCCCTTTTTTTTTGTCTTGTTTTGTCCTATTAAATTGTCTTTATCTTAACCCACGAGGTGTTTTGGTTCTTTTTTCATTTTCCATTTTCAGTTCTTTCCCCTGGCCCACTGGTGGGGTGGGGAGAGAGCAAACGGCTGTGTAGTTGGTTTAGCTGTGTGCTGGGTTAAACCACAACAGGTACAAAATTTTATCCTTTGTGTAAAATAAAATACATAAACACTTCATAGACATGCTAAACTGTCTCACAGAAGACTACGTGTCACTAATTCCTTCCACAAATTGAAAAATTAAGCTCAAAAATTAAACCAAGAAATTGGAATTCATGAGTAAGATGGGAAAAGACAGTCATTAGGAAACAAGTTGACAATCATTTAATTAAACCTAGTAATAGTTACTAAACACTTTTAGAGAAAATTGCTGACAGTAAGAAAGTCTTTAGGTAGTAGTTAGTGTTATAGTTTTAGGACAATGTAAATACACATTTCCAGCACAAAGATTTAATCTCATAATGGAATTTACTATTTAATACCCAATATTTTTGATGGATGATTTCAGTAAACTTCCAGGGAATTAATAAATTGCTCATCATAGGGGATGTGCCTGCTGATTTTTAAGATACCTAGGGAGTCTGGTATAGTTGAAAAAATAAAATTAGAAAAAAAAGTTCTAAATGTGATTTGAACTACTTGGAACAAGAGGTGGGAGAGAGGATGGATGCTCTGCACATCATCAGAAATAGTATTATCTGTGCAACATAAACCCAGTCCTATACTTTTATAGTACTTTATATATTGCTCATTTTTTGAGAAACAAATGTTAAAGAGGTGATTGAGCTTCATATTATGACAATAAGATTGATGGACTGAGAAACTTCCTAGACCACATTGACTGTGTTGACTAGACCTCTGCTGTCAGGAGAGCTCAAACACATACCTCTCGTTAAGACAACTTTACTGCATATAGCAAAATTTAAGCCTTAGACTCAAAGGAAAACTGAATGTAGACATTGTTTGAAGCCATTTAAAGAAAATAAGCTCTTCAAGTGTATGATTAGTCTAATCTTAATAAGACATCTAAAGCACAATTCATTTATTAGAGCCACTGAAATTCATTGAAGTGTCCCTTTTCCATCCAACTTCTGATTCTAAGAGCACTGTTTCTCCTGAGATCCTCTCTCATACCTGCTGGCCCCATGTGGATATCTAATCAACTTTGGGCAAATCCATTGCACTTCTAAAACTGGACAGATCTGAAGCTTCTAAAAGCATGTATTTCTGTCTGGTGACATGAAACCAGGCTAAGGTCAGATGTAATTGTGAAGAATCATATGTAGACATCTGATACTTGTGAGGTAACTGCCATCTTGAATGCAAAGGACAAGACCAGAAAAAAGTGCTTCCTTTTTTTTTTATTACTTTTTTTTTTTTTAAATCATTTCAGAGTTAAGGGACTTCCTTCATGCTGCATGTAAACATGTTGAATACATTTCAAACTGATGAGAAAATGAAACTGATAAAAATGTCACATGACTATTCAATAAGAGGGATAATACAAAAATAAGACAAATATTAATCAATTTTATTACATTTAAAAGTGTTATGCATTATTTTTGTGGATTTTTTAATTATTATTTATCACTTGCATTACATTTGTATAATATCTAAGAGATTTCTTGGAGATCAATCAGTGTATGGTTCTGCCAACTGCATTTGGAGATACTTACTGGACCATATTTTTTACCTTTAGAGAGTATAATTTTTTTCAGAAATGTAACACTATGGAGGATATGAATGACAAAATGCTGTGGAAATACAGAGAGACTGCAGACAGTGATAGAGAAGACATGTGGCTCTCCAAGTCTCTCAGTGGGTAGACTAAGTAATATCTATATGGAATTAAAAAATTACTTTTTATCAATATTAGTAAGATTAAATCATAATTAATGGCCTGCTTGATAGAATACATTCTTTGTCATGAAGACATTCATCATATTGCAAGAACTCATGCATTTAAAAATATGTGACATTCTGAGTTGAGATGGTAATTTAAAGTCTCAATTTAAAGTCTATAGAAGTCTATAGAAGTCAATAAGGGTATTTCCATTAAAAATCAGAAATAATGGGATCAGTTCTTAGCTTTTTCTTAACAAAGTTAGAAAGATAGCAAGCATGATATGACAAATTGATTTTTTTAATGCTTGAAAACAAAATATGAACAGAAGATAGTTATTTTTCTCAAAAAATTGGTAAGTAAGGTCTTTGTGCTGGGTATTTAAAGACAGGGTTCAGCATTACTGCAGTAATAAATTTGAATGAGATTTATATGGATACAGTTTCTAGCCATCCTGGAAAAAACATACTTCTCTAAAGAAAAGAGATAACTTTGTAAGACCAGTTTGATGATAGATGAGGTTGCTGCAATTTGTTAAAGTAATTATTCAAAAAAAGCATGTCTCAAACAGAGGAATTCTGTGTTCAACATACACACACACACAAAAAAATAAAAAATCATTTGAGGTTTTTTGTGATGGAGAAGGCTTTTGTGGTCCGAGTGTAAAAACAGTTTCAGAAGAAAATGTGTAGTGGTGAATACTGGTGTCTGAAAGTATGAGAAATTACAATACAACTTATTTGGGAAAATGCAGCTTGTTTTGAAACTACAAAACATAACTACCTCCAAATAATAATCCTCACTTGGAAATGTTATACAGTGAAAAAAATTTCAACAAAATTAACTCCAGGATCGAAGTTACATTTCCAGTAAGTGATCACAATCTACCAGTCTAATATTGGCCAAAACTAAGAACACTTATACTGGGACTTAGCCACAACTTGAGTGTCTATTCTTTAAGTTCAATATAAAACAGTCACTCTGATCTGTCACTCTCTTTCAAAGATACTTAAATTCAATGGATATTGTCATTGATCCACAGCTATCCTTTCATCTTACAATGAGTATTTATGTGGATAAGACTTGTTGTGCTTCAAAAGCATACAAAGAAGGTCCCTCTGTCCAAACCAGGTACTCTTAATCACTCTCCAAATTGTGTAGGATACCTAAATGCTAATTTTCACTGTTTTGAATTACCCAGCAATGACAATGCTTAAATTCAGCTCTGAGATCTGAACCTGGCCTCTAATCACTAATCTTTTTCTCTCAGTCTGGTGGCATGTAGGCAATCACAAAGCTGTGTAAGCTGTGAGGATGCCAAATCTGAAAAACTGATGCACTTACCTCTTCCTAGAATTAGAGCATTTGAATGTTAAAGAACAGGATTTTTAAAAAAAATATCATAATAATAATTCTGGGAATTTAGACTCATGCAGCTGCTGCTGTTGTTAGTGAGGAAAAGAACATGAAATGCAAAAGAGGTGGTTGAGTTAGTTAGTTACACTGACAGGGCAATCAAGCTGATTTCCAGTTGTTCTGCACTGAATAAATGTACTCATACTGCAGTAAAGACTTTACAATGATTTCCATGTCTCACACTTGGCTCTGTCACCCATGCACATCAGCTGAATGCTGGAAATAAAACTAATTAAAATCCTGCCCTTTTTCATAGTAAGAAAAGGCTTTAAACAGCCATCATAATCTTAAGCCAAGATAATTATAAAATGCAAATCTGTATCAGATATATTGGCATCTTGTAGTCATTAAGCAAATAGAAACTTAATTTCAAAATCACAGCTTCATTTATATGAGTTGTACTTCTCAGAAAGAATATTTTTCATATGAAAGTCCTAGCTTTCAAACTTCTCAAGCCTTACAACACTGACATTATCATGCTTCCTGCAGATTTCTGCCCCTATTGTAGTATCATAGGGATGAAAAGGACCTCATGGGTTACTGAGTGTCGTCCCCTGCTGTGCATATAATCCTGAGCCCATTGAAGTCAGTGGGAGTTTTAGCTTTTGCTTCAATGGTAGAATGATTAGGTCCAGAATATTTCAAAAATATTCTAATTAAAGCTAGTTTTTACACATTTTCTTAATGACTTGTTAAATATAACATTCCAATATCTTCAATTACAAATGTAATTGGTTCAGTTTAGTTGCAATTTGTTTTTAAATTCCTGGCTCTCTGATGAAAAGCTTAAAATAACACTAAAGAAATTATTCTTGTCCATGTCTAGTCATGAAAGGTCAAAGCACACTGAGCTTAGATGTGTCAAGCAAAGGACAGGCTAGAAGCAAATAGCCACAGCCTTTAAGATAATTTAACTCCTTGTATCTCTAAGAAAAATTCTCCAGGGAAAAAAGTACTTCATCTAACAACAATTGCAGATGATATTCACAGGGGAGTTAAAAGCCTACGGCCCCTGAAGACCTGTGCTTATCCTGATCTGTTTTCTTAATCAGATCAAACACAAAAGATGAATCCACTGGATTAATCTTCCAGATCCACATCTTCACAGAGGGTAAAGTTGATATATTGCAGGTACTCTCTCACATCTTCTACCCGTATTGTGAAAGAAGGACACCAAAATGGAATGAAAACACGTTAGCTTATGAAACATGCTAAAACAGTTAATATTGCTCAGTTTCTTTAACACTGTAAAAATTATTTGAGCAAGCTTCAGTTATCTGAAGTTACTTGTCTGGTCAAAGGCAATGAAATTTCCTTTATGATCAACAGACAGAAGTAGAGCACCTCTGGACTGTAATTCAGTCTAGTTATCTAAACATCTATCTTAGACTAGAATGATTCATCTTATGAGA
>VXBL01006863.1:541483-602648 GCA_013400195.1 Aramus guarauna
AAACAAACCAAACCAAACCCCAAACATCAGATTTCAATCATTTTTCTTACAGCTTTGGGTTTTTTGTTTTGTTTTGTTTTGTTTTTCAGAATGCAAAATAATGGAAGCCATGAAATATATTAATTTATTGGGCTATTTTAACTGTGATTTTAAACTGTGCTAGTAGTACACATTATGGGACATCAACACCTTTACCGGTATAAACTGGTATAAATTCCAAAGAGATGTGTGTCATTATTCCACAAAACAGGGGAGGGGAAAAAAAAAAAAGTACAATTATGAGTATTTGAAATGTCTTTAATACTAGAAAATTTGTAAATTGATTGCCACTAACAATATCTTAAAGCTATCATGAGAACTAATTTACTACAGGTAGTAAATCAGTAGTTTGAGGAACAGTGGAATGTAGCAGTTGTAAGTTAGGAGTCTTCAGAGAAATACTACCAGGGTTTAATATACAAAGGGTTTTTTTGCTAATATACATTTGAATTCTTATAGCTTTAGTAAAAAATTATGCTTGAATTATGTTATTAGGTTATACAAACCAAATGTAATGAGTTTCTGCCTTACTATGTTCATGTGTAAAACAATCATTTGAGGATTTACATCAAAACATATAATGCAATTGTTATTATAGTCATATGTTCCAATATATACTCTTCAGCTTTCTAAACTTTATACTTTTCTGCTCATTTCTTGTGAATATTTTCTTAAAAATGAATCAAGCATAGCTGTTCTTTTCTGTTTAGAATCCATGAACTTGGTATTTATTTCCTTATTCTATAAATTTTACCCTTTCCTAGTAGGAATAAAAAGGCATGTTCAAGGATTTCAGGATTTGTTCCTGAAGGTCAGTCTCTTCACTGTGAATCATATGAATCCGAAACTTAGCCACACTCAGCCTTAAATAATTAATAATATAAAATAAATAATTACCTTTGTATGGGCATATTTATGTTATATTTAAAAATATTAAAAAATCTAACAGGACATATCAAAGCAATCCTATTTTTATAACACTAACTTTAAGTTAAAAAACATAGTATGTCATAGATAAAGTTAAATAGTTCATTTTCTGCAGTCAGATGCTGTTTGACAAGAATTATCCATAGTAGCAAACCTTGTTTTTGTAAATATTCATTACTTTGATGAAGTTTCTGTTTTTGTAAAGCAGTCTACCATTTTTCACTGAGCACAGACATAAGTTATTTATCAGTGAGAGCTTTGAGTATATCTGCTTGATACATCTGCTCAGCTACTCATAATCAAGAGACTTTTCTATCTAAAAAAGTGAACAATAATTAAGATTTGTGAGTCTTTGTGGATTGCTGTTACAACCTATATCAACATAAGTGGATTAATGTATACTTTAGAGAAACTCTTAGTCTTAATCCATCCAATTATTCTCCTGGAGATTCTGGCATCATAAACTGTATAGTTTTTAACTGAAAATGGATTGATTTTTGTGTAGTTTGTCTAAATCCAGGAAAATAACCTCTAAGCTTTTAGTTATATATTCAATGTGTTATGCACAACATCTTTTAATGGGCAAACAACAAGCATTTTACATAAAGTGCAAAAATTATTATTACTTAAATAACACAGTTAAAATTGTTAGACACCCACACTTAGTACCTATCTATGGTGTCATTTTCACTCTCCTACTACCCTTATGGACCTTTGGCCAGTAGTGTCAGTCATCTCCCAGTAAGGTCTGGGATTTTCAGCTCATCCTGAAGTGCTTCACTGGAAAGACTGATGTTGATGGTGTCTCCTCTTACTCCTCTCCTTTCTTTTAGAATTCATCTGGAGATTTTTTTTTTTTTATTAAATATGTTTTCTAACACTTTAGAGTTTCTTCATTGCTTTGCAACTCCATGTAGCATCTGAATTTATCATATGTGGTGTAGCTTATGTGTTCTGCATGCTCACTTTTTGTTACCCCAAGCCCAGTTGTGTCCAAATTCTGGCCCACATTTCTTCAGCTGACCACTAGTGAGTTGTGCATGGTTGTGGGGTCTCCAGTGCCAAGCCCATGTCTCACCTGCTATCATCCTAGTCTGTCTCCTTCTGTGTCTCCACTTCTGAAAGCCTCTGCCATCATACCAGGACTATACACTATGTCATTGTGCACCAGTTGTAAACATCTACACAGAGTAACTACTTATTGCCACTATTAATGCAAAAGCTACAGTCATACCATACCAAGACTAGCAAAACAAATACAAATTAGGCATAGTCAATGATTTTTAGAAACAACAAACCAACTGAAAACAAAGCTCCAGGCAGGTAAAGACAAGTTCAGGCAAAGTAAACCTGGCAAACCTCAGTCTGAAGGCCTTGCTAACCCAGTGCAAAACCTGTGTGCTGTTAGTAGCAATGGCAGTGCTGTATTTAAGTGAGGACTACATATGTTAAGTGATATCTGTAGGATTTTTCAGGAACATGTAGCAGAAATAGGGGAATTATTTGTTAGAACACGAAGCAAGTGATTCTTATCTTTGGGATTTAAGAAACAGCATTTCAAAAGTGATTCCCTTTCTGAAAAAAAATCGAATACACGGTACAGTACACTGCAACAACAACAATTTTACATAGACTGTTTTCAGAGACGGAATTTAGGTCTAGCACTGCAACCCATCCTTGTCTAGGCATGTAGGACATCTACCTAGTGATTCCAAAACCTTCCTTAAGAAAATTGGTACATCTCACTGGTAAATTTGCAAAGATATTTCTGTTCAAATGGATCCACTAACTAATTTTTGTTTTGTAGATTGAAGCTTCTAAACATGTCCAAGCAAAAACATTTCGTTTGAGTGATAGCATATTCCAGGGTGTTTTGATGCATGCCTTCCTGTTAAAGGTAAGGCAAAGAGAATTGGGAAGTTGTGTGACAGGAATCATAAACCCATTCTGGAGATGTCTAGCAGAGGAGTGAATTGGGGCATGCTAGATAAGGGAAAATTGTATTATTGGGTAATGCTGTTGGCCAAGGAGTAGAAAACATGATTGCTGGCTTCCTCAGGACTATGTTCATTCATGCTGGAAGAAAACAAGTAAAAGAGGAGGCTCTTGGCCACTGAGGAGCAAGGGAAGTAGTGATCATTCTCTGTAATGATGAGCTAACAAGAGATTAAAAAATGGCTCCAGTCTCTGACGTAAAGGGCAAACACCTGGATTAAGAGGTTAGCTGCTATTGCCCACTGTCTCCTGCTTTTCCAGCTTCCCCTCTCTACTGTTTTCTGCTTGCTCAGTTTCAGATCCAATTGCTTCATTTGGACATTGTTGCTGTGTTGGTACCACCATACTGTCCTCACTTACTATCTGTATCAGAAACATCTGCTGATTTGGGATGCTGCCAGATCATTCCATCTCTGACTCTCCTGTTTTCTCTGATCTGACTCACTGGTATTTAGCAATGGGAAACATCCTTCGACACACTTGACTCTGCATTCTTTAATACAATCTGACCTTGCTAGGCTGATTAACAACCAGCGCCTGCATTCCCTGACATGTCAAGACCTGTGTGCCTATAAGTTTATTGAATTATAGTTGCCTTTGAATTCAAAACTTCAGAAGTAGGATACAAAAGTTGGGATGTGTGGTGGGTTGACCTTGGCTAGCCTCCAGGTGCCCACGAAGCCACTCTATTACTCCCTTTTCTTGGCAGGACAGGAGGGAGAAATTACTATGAAAGGCTCATGGGTTGAGATAAGGACAGGGAGATCACTCAGCAATTACTTGTCACGGGCAAAACAGACTCAATGTACTGCCAATCAAATCAGAGTAGCATAATGAGAAACAAGAACAAATATTAAAACATCTACCCCTACCCCTCCCTTCTTCCCAGGCTCAACTTTGCTCCTGAATTCTCTATCTCTGCCCCCTCAGTAGCACAAGGGAATGGAGGTTGCAACCAGTTCATCACACGTTGTCTCTGCTGCTCCTTCCTCCTCAGAGGGAGGACTCCTCACATTCCCTTGCTCCAGCATGGGGTCCCTCCCATGGGAGATGGTCCTCCACCACCATCTCCAAAGTGGGTTCTTCCCACAGGCTGCAGTCATTCACCAGCTGCTCCAGCATGGCTCCCCCATGGGGTCACAAGTCCTGCCAGCAAACCTGCTCCAGTCTGGGTTCCTCTCTCCACGGGCCCACAGGTCCTGCAAGGAGCCTGCTCCAGTGCAGGTTTCCCATGGTGTCACAGCCTCCTTCAGGTATTCACCTGCTCTGGTGTGGAGTCCTCCACAGGCTGCAGGTGGATACCTGCTCCACCATGGGCATCCATGGGCTGCAAGGGGCAGCCTGCCTCACCATGGTCTTCTCTGCAGGATACAGGGGAATGTCTACTGCAGCACTTGGAGCACCTCCTCCCCCTCATTCTTCACTGACCTTGGTGCCTGCAGGGTTCTTCTTTTCATATCTTCTCAGTCCTCTCTCTTCCAGCTGCTGCTGTGCAGCAGCTTTTTTCCCCTTCTTAACCATGTTACCCAAGAGGCACTACCACCATCACTGATGGGCTTGTCCTTGGCCAGTGGTGGATCCAACATGGAGCTGGCTGCATTGGCTCTATTGGGCAGCTTCTGGCAGCTTCTCTCAGAAGCTCCCCTGTATCCCCCCCACTACCAAAAACTTACCACACAAACTCAGTAGAGAATGTTGGGCATCTTAGCCAAAGTTGGCAGTAAATTTACTTAGGGAGAGGATGAGGAATTTCTAATATCAATTTCAGTTCACTTTGGGCAAGGATTTGAGACAATGTTTCAAAAGAGGCAACATGAGGTCTTTTTCATTTTTCAACAGAAATAAATCATGTGGAATGAACAGTCAGTAAACACAATAAAATTTATCGTGTTATTTTTCTGCAATACTTCAAACATAAAAAAACCTTAAATGAATAAACCCAAAATATTATCAGAGACTTGTGAAGCAGAAATGATGTCCTAATAATGTACAGAGTGTTTAAACAGAAGTGTATCAAGCTTGATTTTTATTAATTTAAAATGTTATTAGAGAAATTAAGGGAGGGTTATTCATAAGTATGACTGCTATTTGAAAGGAAAACCAGAGCTCTTGATTCTTAACATGTTATCAAAACAGGTAAAGGTTATCAAAAGAGGTAAAGGTTGCCTAGGTTATTTTTGCACTTTCAAATATTTTTGAGAAATCTCAGAGGTTTAGGGAAGGTATAAAAGACAAAGAGCTATAAGTACTAGTTTCTACATCTTATTCACAAAGTCCTGTGGGAATTATGAATAACATCTGATGCATTCAGAATTAAAATGACATATAGCATAAACTCACTTTGTCAAAAAATTTCTCATTAATTATGCAATGTAAGCTTTTTGAGTGGTATTGCTATTCTGATTTTTTTTTCAATTACATTAATTTTTCATCTTTGAAAAGAACTATTGATAGATTTTTAAACACTGATCATTATTTTTATAATTACAAGAAGTCTTGAAGGTCTTTGTGGTGAATATCTTCTGAAAAAGGGACCATAAGTTCTAAACTGGTGTGTGTATGTAGGGGAAATAAATCAAATTTCATGTTTTCACCTTATTCTGTTTTAAAATAAAATCATAATAAATTCCTTGGTCATTCTCTATGGGTTTATCTGTAAATCTGAATGGATTTTACAGGTATTTAGGCTGTAGAAGTCAAGTAGATAATAGACTATCTAATTTAAGTGAAAACTGATTAATAGTTTTCTCCTACTTTGAAAACCATAGTTCTCTCTTACTTAGCTCTTTGGCACCAGCAGATGGAAAGACTTTCCTTATCCAAACTTCTCTGCACCCAGATATAGAAGATCATCAGCAGTCAGAACCTCAGGTGTAGTAGACTGTTCCTCCAACTAACATCATCAAAGCAAACCCTTTTTATGATGATAAAATTATATTATGTTAAAATGATACTGGATATTGGGAAAAATTAGACTTTTTAAAGACTTCATCACATTCAGCTTGGTTTAGAACTATGTAACAATTTCAGGTATTATATTTAAGTGAATGAAGCTTGCTAAATAAAGTTGCAGTCTTTTTTTAATCATTATTTTAGCATCCATCGCTTTAGCAGAGGTTTAAAATTTCTTTACTGGAAGACATTAATAGGGATTCTATAGAAAAACAAGGATCTTTTTTTGCATCTTTAGGAAACGGAATTTTCTCCCCTCTGTGGTTTGTTTTGTTGTTTATTTGTTTGTTTGTTTTTTTCCTTTATAGTGAGATAATTAATTCATTTCATATTCTAGTCTGTAACTTTAACACTTAATTTATAACAAAGCTCATAGATAATCCAATACATTTTACATTTTAAAGATGTTTTCTTTGCCACCCCATTGTGTTTCAATATAAGTAATGAACAATCACACAGGAATCTACTAAGGACAGTTCAAAATGTTATCTTTATAAATCAGGGTTCAGTTCAGTGCTGGGTTGCCTGATCCCGGGTTTTGGTTTTGTCTTCTTTTATTGTTATAAACACTATTAAAAGTGTTTTTTTCTGTTTAGAGGAGGATGGTGATGGAATCACTTTGGGATGAACCTGTGAATAAAAGCAATCAGAATTCAGATACAAACTTACCTTCTAAACTGAATGATTTTGTAGTACAGTTTAGTAAGCTGGGAAAAGGTCTACTGTAGGATAGTACAGTACAAATCTCTCTCACTTCTAAGGAGAGAAATTTAAAACAAAACAAAAAAAAAAGGAAAAAAAAATGTTTAAGCAGTTAATGAAAGAGAAAATCTCATGCCTTGCCACATCCAATTACCAGACAATTTTCAATTACAGGATAGGTCCTTTAAATAATGTTTAATTATTTTTTTTATTGAAGCAATAAGAAAT
Source organism: Aramus guarauna (assembly GCA_013400195.1). NCBI lineage: Eukaryota > Metazoa > Chordata > Aves > Gruiformes > Aramidae > Aramus > Aramus guarauna. The sequence goes on from VXBL01006863.1 coordinate 548,327, forward strand.
AAGTCTTTCTGTGATGTGTCATAATAAGGGTTATATTTAAAGTTGAAAATATAATACACTGTCAAATAAAATGAATGTTTCAAAATGAAAATATTTATGAAATAAGGCAAAGGTTTTCTGATTTCTGGATATAACTTGCTGCCTGAATTTGTTCACTATTCACAAGTTATTTAAAATGTTTGCCTCAAATCAATAGTATGTAAAATAAAATCCACAATTCAAATTTATGCCTGTTAATAACTATAGGGACCCATATAAAGCAAACCATTTTTATATTTTGATTTTAATTTAAAACATCTGCTGTATAGCTGAATATGAAGGGAACAAGAAAAAATCATAAACTATTTATCTGAAGTTCCAGTTAATAAAACACTGAGGCTTAGGTAATTTTGAGACAAATATTGTTGTTTCTTTTCCATCTAGTCACAATGTTGTAGTTCTGGAGGCAAAAATAAACCAAACAAGACCTAAAAAACAATTTCAGTGTATATACCACAGGAAGAAAACAAACCCAAATAAAAACAAGCACTGACCTTCATTAAAGATGCTAGTATATCAAAGATAACAGTTTATAAAAGCCTTTCTTTTGCACTGGGATTTGACTAGCGTACAGGTTTATCTGAGTTCCTAGCTAATAACGCTCTTCAGATTTGACATTAGAAGAATTTTTAAAAGTGCTCCTGAACCACAACAGTAAGTTGTGAATTGGAAGAAAATTATATTGGAGAAGTTTTATTTAAATCTATGGTCTTGTCTCTCCTAATCATGTTTTCATTTAGAAACTTTTTGTGAAGCTATTGGACCTGATGGCAGTAACTTTATAGCTTTAATCTCCTAACTTTTGTATATTTTTATACGCATTATCATAGCATGTGTTTTCTCCTATAGCTGATTTAGAAAAGTGGCTACTCATCTAACTTATATTTTCTCTTGTTCAGAGACACAGTGCACTACACAGTTTACAATAAGCCAGTCTGAAAATGGATCGTAATGAAAGATGTTGAAACTTGGGCAGCAGAGACATGGAACCAGTCCCTCCTGGGTGATGGAGTCTACACCTCCCATTTGATTCCAGGCTCTCCATAAACCTCCTCAGGAGATTCAGAGATCTGAAAAAAAAAAAAAAAAGAGTTTAGCAGAAGCTAGATCTTGAAGCCACTTAAGCTAACTAGTCTCAAACCCTTCAAATCTATTTAGTTATATGTCTTGTAGAGTCCTTTTAAAGCATAAGCAAATTAGCCTTTTTTTCATGAAATACAGGCCTCTCTTCCCCCAAATCCATTTATTCATTCTTTTCTCTGCACTCACATTATATCCTGTAACAATTACTAATGAGAACACTTACCAAAAATGATGTTAGAATTAAACACTCTTCCTATGAGAGAGAAATATATTTATATGTTTTTGTTGTTTGGTCCTTGTTACTCCTCGAGGAGCACAGGGCTGCAACAACACTATGCCACCGAACCCGGTGGGATAGTGTTGTTGCAATTTCTGTAACAGATTTTGTTTTTTACGTGATTGGGTTGTTAGCCCAAAACAAATATATTTATATACTTGGTTTTATTTATTTATTTGTACACCAAGAAATACTTTTCAGAAAAAGAGATCAAGACAGATTGTATAAATCTCACCCCACAGTACAATATAGATCCTGAAATCAGGCATGGTAAGGTCTACAACACATGAAGAAAGCTCAATAAATTAAAGAGCTTAGGTACCTCAGTCAACATTTCAAAGGAAGTACCTTCATGCACACAAGATTCATAAACTGGCATCTTATCATGTGAATAGGCATTTTCTCTTTTCCTCCCACATCCCCCCCCTCCCCCAAGTAACTGAATAGGAATCACTATTTTCCCATTACAACTGGGAAATATTGCATGTCTTCAGAGTAAAATGAATGAATTGCAACTTTTTTTTTTTTTTTTTCAGGAAATATATTTAATATAGAAGTTCTGTTTAGTTGAAAGGAGATCATTTCCATAGATCCCAGCTGTGCATGATAGCAAGCAAGCTACCAGACTGAAGGTTTGGCTTTAGAAACCTCTCCTTTTTTATTTTGAGCCCAATTATTTGAAAGTCCAAGATTCATAGTCTCAGAAAGAAAAGCATAATAATGGCACTTATTTATTACATATATTTTCCTAATTTGAATATTTACATAACATAAAGAACACGGTAAAATTTTTCTTCCTGAAGTGTGGCTAAAACTTCACCTGTATTCTGATAATAAAATGTAAGGCTTACAAAGGGATATGGAATGTGAATATTATAATCTTATAATGAGAATATTATACAGTCAAGATCTGGACTGACATAATCTTTTCACGTACTCATTTCTGTATGTGGACTTTATTACATAATTAGTGAAAGCTCTTTTACACAGCAACTTGAAGAAAAAAATGTTAGTAAGTAGTTTCCATAGAGGTTGTAGTGTTGATTACTTTCTAGTTAATCCCTTCATTTTAAATATATATTTTAAGATCAGTAAGCTAAGTGCATTTTTCTGAATCAAGCATTCTGCTGTTTCTTAATGGTATGCAGTGTTATTGTTTGAACCAATTTTATGTTATTCATATAGTGAATGAGTGAAATTCCTGCTCAGAACATTGTCAAGTTAATTATATAGTATAAACTCCTACCATGCTATCTCCGTTTACAAAGATAAACTGGAATTTAATTTCCTTCTTTGACTAAAATAACCCAAACCCAAATAAATTAAAGTAATCTCACAGAACTCAAAAAACTTTGCATATTTTGGAATATTGTCATTTCTCTTAAATATAATACAGATTTTTAATTTAATTTAATCTCAGAATTGTTTGAAATACTCATTTTGCAAAATAAATATTTGGAGTTGGAACTATGTAATAAACATTTTCTAGTGCATTTGTAGCTCTTGTGAAATAAGCAAAAAAGAACTGAGACTTGAGCAGAGAAAATAGAGGGAAGAAAGAGCTAATTCCTGTTGGCTGTTCATCTGTTTAAATGAAATGGTCCACACAGTGTTTCTTTCTTTTTAAAAAATATTTCAAAGAAAAATTGGAACAGATACAATTAACTTGAGAGAGACCATAGTTGAAATATTTTTGAGCCATTGCATTTTCACTGCTGATGTCATGAAAAGTTTGGAGTCTAGAAAGTTTTGATAATTTTCTTCATTTCCTTAAAATAAAATGTCTACATTAGAACAAGTACAGTACTAAAAGATTTTCTTACAGCTTCCTGATAGAAGCTTACACTTGTATTAATCTCTTTGCTCATTTACATGGAAGGCTTGCCTTTATTTATTTATTTTTCATAGAGCATACAAAATCTTTCTCTATGCTTTTAATGACCTATGTAACACAATTTGCAATTCTATTATTGGATATGATATTCTAAGTGATATTACTTGAATAATATTAGTGAACAATACAGCTGAGTCACACAAAGAAATCAGGGGAAAATTACGTAATGGCCTTGGTGGGTGATCAGTTCTAATTATCTATATTCTAATAAGAGTTATGGTGTCATGACAGATTGTTAATTAAATAAAAACCCAGAAATTTATGTTTCCAAATTATTTATAGAAAACACAGATTAAGCAAAGTACAAGGTCTTATATCCACAAACAGTATGAATCTATTATCCTACCAAATTTTCTTTACTTATGTGTACCTTGTTTCCATAATGTTTGTTTGTTTGGTCCTTGTTACTCCTCGAGGAGCATAGGGCTGCAACAACACTGTCCCACCGAACCCGGTGGGATAGTGTTGTTGCAGTTTCTGTAACAGATTTTGTTTTTTACATGATTGGGTTGTTAGCCCAAAACAAAACCCCCAACCTGGAGGGCCAGGGTGCAACATTTTAGTCTGGCCCGACAAGGCACGCAAGCCACCACACCACGACAAGGTAAGTTGCACCAAATAGTGGTGGTTGTTTCCATAATACTAAGATAATATTCTAACTAAACAAAGGCTTTGGGGATGGTATGAGATATAAAATTTTATAAAAATGCCATTGAGTGAAATGTACTAAACTTGAAAATACATCCCAAAATTACATGGCAATTAGCCTATGCTATTTGCTTTCCATGCTATGCCATGCCATGCTTCAATCTACCCCCTAATAATCTGGGAACATGTATTAAAAAAACTCTGCATCAGGTTCGCATTCTCAGTCTACTCTCTCACAAAACATGTACCACTCCCCTGCATAAGGTGGCACAGAAAGCCTACCAGCCTGGAACACACAGTGTAGGGCGTGCAGACAGCTCTCCCGGGGGAAGAAATACAGGTGCAATCACAAAATTAGACCACAAACAGCCCAGTACCAACCTGATCAACAGCAGCTAGTACCCTGTACCAAAATGCCTACACGGGCACTATGAAAAGCAGGAAAACAGGTGATACCAATGATTATACCTTCTCCAACTTCTCAGATGGTTTTCACAGGCCAGACCAGGTGGTTTGGTGTCCTATGTTGACAAACTAACGAATCCAGTTACACCTGCAAGAGAAAGTCCTAAAGGGCAACCCAAGAAGCTCTCTCTGGAAAGGCAGAAAGCTGGGCTGATTCAACAGTAACAGCGAAATTAATGGAAACCTTTGCTAGGATCAAGGTCCATGAGAAATCTTAGAAAAAAACCCAAGCAAACAAACAAACAAGTGAAAAAAACCCAAGCAAACATACACACAAACAAACAAAACCCCAACAAACATCTAAATAGAGATATCTATATATGAATTAATTAGGTGATATACTCACAGAGTGCTTAGAAAACTGTTGTTCACATACTTGCTGCTAAATTAATTTGAAATATAATAGTTTACCTAAAAAGTTCCTAGCAAAGTAACAGCCCGGATACTCAACTGCATCTAAGATGAGACTGGATTCTTACATTTAAATAACTGAATTAGGACTCTCTTCAATACTGTCACCAGAAACTAGAGAGTTACCTAGAGTTGACTCAGTCTCCACTGATAATACTAACAGCTTAGACATCCATACAGTAGATATCAAAATGTATTCCTTTTCTGGAGTTAAATCTTTCCCTAGCATGAGATTCAGTTACAAAGTATAAGATTATTTGGTACAATCTAAGCATTTAAGGAATTCCAGTGCACCTAAGATACTAAAGAACTGTCACAGGACTTTAGAGCCATCTTTGCCCTTCTCTGATTATAGCTAAGTTGTAGGTAGGGTGTTCAGAGACTTCTTAAATGGCACCAGATATCTATGGTTAGACAACAGAATTGTGTCTTAAATATCATGAGATTATTCTGATTTTTTTTTTTCTTGGATCTTTTTTTTTTTTTGTTTGATTTTTTAGTTTGTGTGGTAGTCTATAATAATTTAATTTAAAGAACTTGATAATGTAGATAACATTTTTTTTTAGCTTTAACTGGGCAATCTGTACTTTGCACTCATGGTCTTAAACTGAAGGTAGAAGGAGAATATGCCACATGGTTTTGCTTGCTGAAGAGGTGGCACTTATTCCATTTTATTACAGGATATCCAAAACAGATTTAAGAGTTCAAGTCAAGATATGGTCTTTATTTTTTCAACAATCTTGATTTTCCTCCCAATAATCTCTACAAAGCACTGTTTAGAAGAAGTTGTGTTAAATGTAATCTGATGGAAATAAGACTAAACTCAGAAGTAAAGATTGTTTTTTTCAATTTTCTATGTAAGATCTCAGATGTGCCTGAGTTGGCCCTATCAATCAAGGTCTGACTGAATAGAAAGCTCATCTGGATGTCTCATCATCTCCAGTAAGATAAGAAAACCTTTATGTAAGGAAAAGTATTCAGTTTTTGGTGGTGGTGGTTTTCTTCTCTGTGGGACCAAGAGTCCCTAGAATGTTCATGTGTGTAACTCAAACCTTGCCAGCAGCTTCTTTATTTAAGAATAAAGAAATGTGCTTACACCTGGCAATGTCTGATCTTCCTGAATGTCTACTGGGAAGATTCTTAGTTCAAAACTTCTAGGTGTTACCCCTAGGGGGTTGTAGCTGAAATACTGACTAATTTTCTTTACTTCCACTTTCTGTTGTAGTATATTAATTTTGGGAATATATTTTTATTTTTAAGTCTCTTTTTTTTTTCCAATAAAATGTTTAAATGTGCATCTGAAACATTGTATGTAACTGAAAGCTGCTCCAGTAGTTCCTGCATTGCTTAAGGAAAAGGGAAAATTATATTTGGAAAAGCATATACAATTTGACCCATTGCTTGGCATATGTTTTCCCTCAGCACATGTTGTTTCAAATTATATAAAGCAGCTCAAAGGAAACACTGTAATAAGATAATAAATTCATTTGAGTCTCTTTAATTCTTTCTCATAAAATATCAGGGTAATGAAATAATGAAGAATTCCCAGTTTAATTACAGATTTTTCATGACTGACACATATCCATATGCTCACTTTGAAATATAACAAAATTTTACAACACCTTTGAGTGAATCAGAACAAAGTCTAAGGCATTTAAATATATGTAAATCCCAGTGTTAAAAATGGATTAAGTACCACTTGCAACCCTACAATTACAATTATACCATGATATAGAAGAGTTCACTTTTTATAGATCAATATTCATATTTTTCATAGTGTTGGAAAAGGGATCCTAGTGAGCCCCTTCAAGCAATACTGACTTTTTTCAGCTGTTTAATTATGACTGACCATTTCTAATGTTGATTTCATTCTTCACACAAACTTTTCTGACTACACTGACTACTCTTTTTTGTTTTTTGGGGGTTTTTTAGTAGGTTCTCTAAGTGTTGCCAATCTAATGTGAAGACTATCAGAAGATTGCTTCATGTCTTGCATTTTTTTCAGATAGAAAAGAATTTGCTGCTCTTGTGTTTTCTCCAGACCTTTATATTTTGCACATATAAGCATATCTTGATAAGGATGATCAGCACAATTGTGGCAGATATGTTTTAAAGGCAGCTGTTAGATGACAGAGGATAAATAAAAATCACTATTTTGGTAGAAATTGGCTAAGATGCCTGATACTTGTCTGTAAGACAGCTTTGATTCCTGAATTGGATTTGTCTGTAAGAGCTCACAGTGATCACGTAGAATCACTTCAGTGAAATGGGTGTGATGCCCAAGGATGTATCTGTGCTATACTGCCTGATGGCATTTCAGATAGCTCTGAGCTAGCTCCAGATCAGCTCATATGTTTACACAGAGCAAAACCACTGACACACAGACTGGAAACAGTATAGCTGTGTCCAGGTGGTGCCACCTCAGAGCTAACTGACCAAGGCTTAGCCATGTAATGTGGTATTTGAATCATCTTTAGCTTGCAGGTAGTTTGCACAAGCAGTACATTGTGCAATATAGACATACACTGAGGGTCTCAAGAAAAGAACTAAAGCAACCAGTGATTGTGCAGCAAGTAAACCGCTATCACTCAGACCATTCAGCATATCTTAAATTAAGCCTTAATACATGGATAAATGTGTTGCAAAATCCCCGTATCCCAGAAAGCATTCCTGATGGAACACCTAGATTACTTTAAAAAACACTGTAATAATGGAATTATCTTCTTTTTATGTATTTATAAAATGCTCAGATTAAATTTGTAACAAGTCCTTAGAAGATTCAAGCCTACTTTTCCTGCTTAAAAATACTTTAATCATCAAGCTGTAGATGGGGTTGAAATTTAAAATAATGGTTGTTTCCAGAGTGCTAATCTCAGACATACAACCTAAAGACCTACTTCAGGGATTTTGGTATAAAACTACACTGGTAAATGAAAAAAGATTAGAAACTCAATGACTTCTCATTTTCTACACTAATTGATTGTTAGGTCACTCACTGCAACTGGTTGTCTCTGAGACAAACTTATAAAGAGTGCTAGCAGTAAGCAGTGTGGACGTGAGCTAGTCAATGTCATTTGGCCTCAGGTTCTTTTTTATTTGTGAACACTAAACCAGCTCAAGTACAACCACACCATGCAACACAGACACTCTGTTGCACAGAATTTGAATGAGAGATTTGCGCAGATAGGAAATACATTACTGCATATTACAATAAGAATAATAATCGCTTTCCAGTTGGAGCTTTCATTTGCAACAGAGCCCCTAACAGAATAGGTCATATCCGTTTTCTGAATTTTTAGAGGTGGAAAGCATGAGGCATAAACCAGGGAAATGAGTTACCTCAGATTACCTATTACACTTATGGCAGCAATCCCAATACTGAAAAAAAAAAAAAAAAAATTAAAAAAAAATCCTCTACAATAACTACAAGAAGATTAGAAGTATCTGAGATTTGAATATGTTGCTTACAAATTGTGAGCAACTGAGGTCTACATCCACAAAAGAACACGGGAAGTGTTGTGGATGCTGACTTAAAAGTGTACAGCAATACATGATTTTTAGGAGTCTTGCCGTTTGCAAGAACCTGCAATCCTAAATTACTTATCTAGGCTACTCTTACACTCATGCTGGGGGGAGAATTAAGAGCCCAAGAATAAGAGTCATAACTGGCAGCTGAGTGGGAGTCATATACAATAGATTGCAGAGTAAATCATAAGCTCTTCTCTCTTCAAGGCTTAATTATGTAACTGTAGGAAGGCACTTATCTTCAGTCAGGATCCCCAACAGAGTTTAGATAGTTCTTAGCTGCCTAGACTTAATAGTGAAAATGAAGGTGCTTTGACTGTAACAGAAGCTGAGTAAAGAAAAGTGTTTGCCATTTAACATTTAATCTTCATTTTATATGCAACTGCCTACAGGGACAATTAATCAGGATTTAAGTGCCTTTTTTCTTTGCAGACCAAGTACTTATTGTATAATATCTGAACAACAATGAAGAAAGTAAAGTGCAGAAATACACTATAAAATCTAACAGTCTTGAGCATAAATGTTTTAGTTGTACAATAATGCTCCATGGGATGGAACATGGTCATTTCTCAGCCACCTGTTTCGACTCCATATGATTTCAGTTCTATGGCTAAAGCAAAAGTTCTAATTTTATACGTCTGCAACTGCTTTTGCTTCTCAGATAAATAACAGGTAGGATTCACTTTCCTCTCCTTATTCGACACAGTGTTTCTGATAAAAATGCCTCCAATTAAAAAAAAAAAAAAAAGGAAAAAAAGAAAAAAAAGAAAAGAGAAATCATAAAGACATTTCTTTAACAGGTGGAAAAACATTTTAAGATTTGTTATAGAGTCTCTTGCAAGATTCTGAAGTGGGTAACAAAAGGAAACATGCATAAAATACCTAACCTAGCATCTTGCCTATTTCAAAAGACAAAGAAGTGTCTCTTTCAGAGTGAACAAATCTAACATTTTCACTAGTCAGAATATCTTTTCATAAGTGAATAATTAGATATTAAGTTTTTTAAGTGGTCAGACAGACATATCCAAGATTTATTTTTTACATTCTATACATTTCAGGACAAGGGATAGATTTTTGTATTCTACACATGACAGGACAAGGGGTAATGGGTTTAAGCTGAAGGAGGGTAGATTTAGATTAGATAGTAGAAAGAAATTCTTCCCTGTGAGGGTGGTGAGACAGTGGAACAGGTTGCCCAGAGAAGCTGTGGATGCCCCCTCCCCGGCAGTGTTCAAGGCCAGGTTGGATGGGGCTTTGGGCAGCCTGGTCTAGTGGAGGGTGTCCCTGACCTTGGCAGGGTGTTTGGAACTAGATGATCTTTGAGGTCCCTTCCAACTCAAACCATTCCATGATTCTATGATTCTATGATTCTATGATTCTATGATTCTATGATTCTGTGATTTCATTTTAATCTGGGAATAATGGACATTTTTTAAAATAAAGCCTTAATCCCAAAATGGCCACTGAAAAGACCTTCAGTATTTTATCCATGGGAGCTCTTCACTATAGCAAAAATTGTTCTTAATAAACTTGTATTTTTAAAACCATGAATTTGGCTCTCAGAATATAGCCTTTGGCACAAATGCACAAATGAATTATAGTACAATACATAAAATCACTGTGATGTACCTATCTCCCCCTTTCCAGTTCTTTTTTTTTTTTTTTTAGGAAGATTGTTTTTATTGTTAGTTTTCTATAACCCCACAGAAATGTGAAAGAGAAGTGTTTAGTTTGTTACTGAAATGTTTTTACAAGAACTGAAAGATATTTTAAAAAGTCTCTGATTTGTAGAGGAGGAAAATATTTACATTTAGTCAGAAAGTAGATCCTGCTTTGGGATTAGAAACTTTGTCAAAGTAAAATGAACAGTTAAGAATTTAGCACTGAAATGCACAATATTCCTCCATTAATGATAGAGCCTACATAACCACATTAGACTAACTACACACCTAAGTATGAGATATTCCACAGAGCATAGATGAATTCAACAATAAACTTTAGATGCGAGTATGTTAATCCTGTTAGGAAATCTTAATCCTAAATCCCATCATGCACTTTTGAACATTTTATTGTAAAATTTGCACACTGCAAACATCAATGGCTATTTTCAATAGTATATCTGAGCATCTGTGTTTTTCAAGTGTTGTTTTGGGGTTTTTTTCTCTTTTGGAGGTGGGGTGTTTTTTTGGGCTATTTTTTGGATAATAGGAGAACTCAAATGTATAAATCTAGCCCTAGCTAAAAGAAGTCATATCCTGTTTGCTTGAAATCTGGTTTTATTGTTTTACAGAGAGTTCTGACATGAGAAGAGTCATGGCATAAGCATAATTTCAAAACAAAGAGAATGAAAGACAGTTTCTAAAATTTCTAGCCCCTTTTAATAATGGAAATCAATAGCTTGTTATCATTGTTTGTTATTTGAGTAATATTTGTCGAATATAAAAATGACTGTTACCCACTTTTTATCTATCTTCTTGCAATATGGAGTTGACAGTCCAGAAGCTGAAAGATGGGCATGAATTGGAGAGAATTTAATGCAGGATTGCAAACTAAAGCTAAAAAGCAGAAGACTTAAGAAATACAAGAGAAGTAAGATTATCTGGATGTTTAACAAAAATAAAATATCACTTTCCCAGGGAAAACTGAATAACAGTGCTTCAAAATGCACCAGTGCAAGGCAGCAAGAATAAGAGCCCTTGGCCTAAATGCTGCCACCAAAGCTTCAGTGTGTGTGAGCTGCAAGCAAAAAGGCACACTGAAACTGCAAATACCTTAAGCAATATTAAAGCACTTGACCCTGTACAACAATATATAAAGGACTCCATAGTTCTTGTTTTGATCTCCATAAACACATGCTCAATATTCCACTGAGGCCGTCAATGGGTTTTTCATGAAAACCTGCAGTATCTGCAGGAAGATTTAAGTGTGGGCATGAAACAAGTTTGTCGTTTGCCTAGTTCAATCTGATAGTTCTCCAAGTCTGGAGAAAATACAGTTAGGCTGGATAGGAAAGCCAATAACCAAGATTTTAGACAGAAATTTCTTTGAATTTATAAGCTTGAAGCCAGACTATTTTCTGGGCATGCTGAGATATTTTTCTCACAAACAGTACTTTTTTTTTTTACTTAAAAACAAACAAACAAACAAAACAAAACAAAACAAAAAAATTTATCTAAAATACCATACATGAACAAATTAAAACCTAACTAATCTTTTGGGAATTTTCACAAGGCAATTAATAGCCTTAGCTTAAAAAAGATATAGAAAAAAAATCAACAGTATCTTTTGAATAAAAATATCTCAGCATGGGCAGAAAGGAGATGGAAAAAGGTATGAAACAACTTGTGCCTTCCTATCAAAATAACCCTTCCTTAGCAGATATTTCTTTGCTCTTGTGTTTTTCATTAAAGGTATTTCAACAGCAGGGGAGATGCAGGCTTGTACTTTGTTATTAATCCATGAGAGAAGCAGGAGGAAGGTGTTGTACCTTTTCACATTAAAGCTAAGTATAATGTTTCAGGCTAGCAAACTTTTTCAATCTAATGGATTTTCTTTCCCTGTAAACAAATGGAATATCTCATTTGTTCAGACAGATCAGTGATGATGCACATACAGCTGTATGTATCTACTGTGAAAGTATTTGCAACTGAACTTAGCAGCTAAAGCCAATAAACCAGAAGCCAGAATGTTTTGTGGCATCGACTTTGGGACTCAGAGAAAAAGAGCATAAAGGGACGCCCCACACCATCGCCCCCCTGTTCAAACCACCAGTTTGAATTCTCACCACATCTCTGATTTATAATTACATTCTCTACCCTTTAAAGCTGGTTAAGCAGGAAATTGTTTTGTCTGCGTCTATATGGGCACATGGTTCTTTCACAATGCTCAGAGGCTGCATCTAGATAATCTGAGTCATATTGTTTGTTCTGTCTTATCTCTACAAGAGGTCTGAGAGGTTTTAACAGCTTGTCTAATGAAGGAAGGAGAGAGTTTGGACTTGGCTGATTTTATTAGTTTGTGCCATAATGATATAATGCATACAGGTTTTCTTTTACAGGATACTAATATTAACATAGAAAATAGTTATTCATAAGGCTATTGCTCCAGCTTTAGTAAAGCTAGATTTGGATTTCTTGGTCCATGGTATTTTTTCCTTATCTATTTTTATTTATGATCTAGGCATCAGTCTTGCTGTTGCCATAGGCAAAATGGATTAGAAGCGAAAAGCAGCAGAAAAGCACATACACGTGCAGCCTCATTTGCAGGGTTCCAGCCAGAGCATATCTGTGTTCATTCACTTCAGCCAAACTGCTCGTCTGCCAGGCTTTACTTCCAGTTCCAGTGTTACTGGCTCATAACACCACCCTAAATACATTAAAATCCTGTTGTAAGATCACATATTTGATTTTTCACTCAGCCATGTGGATTGCAGGGGTCAAGTGCATGGGTTGCCTCTGGATACATTTCCTGGAGTAACCATTTGATGGAATAACCATCAGGCATCCTACTGTATAAGTGATCTTAATTCAGAGTAATTTTATGGTACTCAAACAGGAGGAGGCTAAGATGATACTCTTCTCAAATCCCAATGCACTTTTCAAAATTCAAATATACAAACTTTTAAAATCAAACTTCTCAAATCCCATTTACATAGGAACTTAATGAGGTTAGATGTTATATAACTGATGTCATCCGTTCATTAGATGAGGTTATTGGGAAAGCTGTCAGTATTTTGGAGTGCCTTCCTTCTAAATCCCATGTCCTCAAATCTGTTCAGTTCTCTAATGCTCTCTGTCTGTAGACATTGTCGATGATGACGTGTTGTGTGGAAAGTAAAACAGCAATGGTAATTTAAAGCAAAAAAATTTTTATGCCACAAAACTCTTACATTTTAAAAAGTCTTCCCTGGAGTTTGCCGTATTCTTTGTAAACAGATGTATCCAAGCTTTTCTGCTTCTTCTCAGACACCACTGTGGCACATTTCTGAGCTTTAAGTAAAGCTCAATAAAGATTTAAAAAAAATAGAAAAGATTTTTGAACAAATACTTTTAGAAACTTACCAACATAGATTACTCTAATGACATTGGTCTGAGAAATACAGGATAATGATTAGTACAATCTTGATACTTCAGCTGAAAAAATGATACTTTATACATTCCTTACGGCATGTTTGACAGTCCAAAAATGTTTCCATAGCAACAAGGTTAGAAATAGCCTTCAGAAGAGTTGTCAGAAATCAGATTCCACCAACTGGAATTTACTGAGGTAATGTTCATTTACCAGTATCTAAAAGTCCAAGTTCCTAAAACCTAACTATGTTAATATATGTATTTAAAAAAAATAAAAAATAAATAAATAAAAAAGCCAAACAAACAGCTATAAATGTTAGGATGTTTTACAGAAGTTTTGTAAGAGCTATAGTAAACAACCCTTATCAAGTTTTTAGATTTTTAGAGAATACTTACCACAAAAATATTCTGTAAGGTGGATGGCTGTGGTAATTAAATATCTAATGGGACTTAGGAATTTATTGTAAAGGCATTAGTATGCTCATAGTATCCATCAGTGACATTATTATTATTATTATTATTTATTCTTGGGTATTCCCAGCAGGAAACCTACTCATTCAAGAAAACATGATAGCAGAATACATTCTGCTTTAGATCTGACAAAATTCACTATTACCACTGTAAATGCAGCATAATTCCATCAAGTCTGATAAGACCAGAATGACCCCCAAATCTATTTCATACTAAAACACAAAAAAAGTGCAGAAGCACATGCCATCTCCTCTTAAACCCAATATATCATCTGTACTTTCCAAACCTGTAGCTTCTCTGAGAGAGATGAGCTATGAGTCGTTTCCTCTTATTCACCTTGGGAGTGACCAGAAGCTGGAAGCACTACCAAGACCCTAGTCCATGTTCATCGTACCCATATAGGCAGCCTGGTTTTGATCCTTTGTGGGAGGAAACATAGGGGCATTCCCAGGAAAGGCATCGATATTTGTCATCTATTGCCACACATCACAGACACAGAGACCTGGACCAGTCAGGACCCATCCTCATTAGCAGATGAATCATGTCCTGTGGTGCACAGGGCATACCCTCTTCCCCCTATAATTTCCAGTCTTGGTCTGTGTGTCCTGCAGGAGAGAAAAGAGTTAGACACTCAATGGGATTGATTTGGTCTCACAGGTGGCCTGGCTACTGCAATAAAAACAAGATGTACATTTAGGAAGAGCTTCTTTATTTCTTGAAAAGAGCAGTACATGCTTTCTGGGAGAATCCAGGAGAGACTATCAGAGATTTCACAACTACCTTTGTGCCTCAGAGATACTGAATTTTCAGAACAACAAAGCATTTATTAAAAATGCTGTGGAAATCTCTAACTATACAAAATATCATTTCTTTAGCTGAAACTTGCTTGAGTGACAGAGTTTCACTGACTCATCTATCTGATAATTTTCCTTTTCTGAGTATGTAAAAGCTCTAAAGATGTTGCAGTTGTGGTTATAATATCTAAATGTTCAGTCAGTTCACCTACATATGTAAGGTGATAATGAATGGGCTTCCTGTGTATAATTATTATAAAAAATTATTATTATTTTATACCTTTACTTTCTACATCTATACATGCCATAAACACGAATAGAGAAAGATCTATGAAGAAAAGTCATAATTTAACAAATATGGATAACAGTATTTCATAAGTTATATTTTTTATCATCATGGTAACAAGTCAGAGAGTTAAATTTAAACTCATTGCTTTCAACAGAAGTCATTCTTACAAAGGCTTAAAAAGTAATTCTTGAAACAATTTAGATATATTTCTCTCATTGTCTCAGATTCATTTGGAACATCATCTCTGTAGAAAGCTAAGATGGTTAAATTTATCTCCTCTTTTTGTGTCATCTCAAAATCAGTTCAGTTAATTTGTGTAGTATAGAGAAAATAGAAGTCTATTTCTAAAAAGGGCAGTTACTTTATCTGAGGATCAACTGATGTATTTTAAGATTTTGAGGATAATACTATGAGAAGAAAAGTTCATGTGAACTTAGAAATGTCATTATTATTAACCAATTAACAGTCACAGAAGCATGCTGATATCTATTTACAGAAGAAGCAGTAAAAAAATCAGAAGAAAACTCCAACTGGTGCTTATAAAAAAGGAAATGTATGTTTAACTGAGGTGTCTATGTTTGCTTATTTAGTTTTCTAGAATTCACAGGACTAATGGCAGGATGGAGGCAGTAATTCTGGTCATATTTTTAAGCCCCAGGCAGTTTCATTTGAAATGTCTGCTGTATTCTGTGTTCATACTTGCAGAGCCATTTGGCATCTTAATCATATGGAATCAAATTCTCAGGAGGAATATGCAACTATAACTGCATAAGTCCAGTGAGTTTTTTGTTTGAATTTGATGAGTTTGTTTTATTTCTTACTTTGCTAACGCTAATATTTAAGCTAGAAGAATAATCAATAGGGAATAATGGTAAGCTGCTTAGATATATTTATGTGAATGATTTTGTGTTTCTCTCGGAGGTCTTTCTGCATAACAAGTGTAAAAATCCTTATTTTGAAGTGCAAAGTGAAAGCAACATCTTTATTTGTCAATTTTATTGTATGATTTCATATTTTGCTTGTTGTTGTTGAATAGAATATCTGTGCATTTCCAAATATATATTGTAAAAACAAGTTTACAATGGTACTTTGCTACAAGCTGAAGGACTGCACTTAACACCTTCTTGTATGTGCATACTGAATACTGTATGTGCATTTGTGAATGCAATAACGCCCATGCATTGTTATTAGCTAACAAATTTTCTTAGCCTGGACATACTTAAGCATGTTTGTTTTGAGTGTTGCTAGAATTCAGCAGCAAAAAACATAGTAACTGTTGAACACTTTTAGGATCTTGAAGTCAGGGTTGTAAAGTACAGAGAAATTTTGGCTTTGAGTAACGTAGCGATCCATAAGTTTGAGGGACTTGGTCTAGATGTTGTTAGCACATTAGGTTGTTGATGAAGTTCATTATAAACAGGCTGAATTATAACCTCTTGTATAGGTAAATACTCCTCATATATTTTTTTCAGAAAAAAAAATGTTTGCTTGGTTGAGTTTTTTACTTGTGATAGAAGCTTGTGTAATCCACCAAAACCTTACAAAATTGTGAATTCTCTGGAACACAGAGAGTGAGATTTTACATTGCTGGAAGACTGCTGTAGGCACAGTTTCTGAAATACAAAGGACAGAGTCATCTTACAGCCTGTCATTACAGCCTTTTATGATATATCCAAAAGTCCGTGGTTAAATTTCATGTCAAAATGTATCCAAATTACTTACAAACTAATTTTTAAATAAAATGTAATATTTGAATTATCAATTTTTCATCGGGTGAAAGAGTTACAAAGCTGGCACAGAGCCTGACTTGTTTTTCTTTGTCTAGGTACTATTTTCTGCTGCGGGTTTGAATGATTCAATAGAATAAAGCAAAGTTGATTGTTAAATAATTTCCAGGAGACTGAATCATCTTTAAAAAACAATTTCACCACCTGCAACTTGAATGCTGAGGCATGTTATTTGCTCAAATGTAGCTTATTAGATTAAAACTCCAATGTGTGTCTGAAAACTAAACCTATTTTTCAACTGGGAGTCTAAATGACCTTACATAAAGGAATAATGGTAATTTTCCAAATGAATAGTGAACAGTGATGTATCTCATGAAAGGTTTTTTGATGACTTTATTGTTTGGGTTTTTTCACATGAATAGCCATCTAAGCTCATCTGCTCCAAATGGTACAGTGTGGCAACTTTACTGCATTGACATCCAAAGATATTTTCTATGAAATAATTAATCTCATTTTTATTATAATTTTTCCTGAAAATACATTCAGAACAGTGAAATATTGATTCTGCTTTTGTGTTCTTCACCACCCAAAAACATGCAAAAAATATTGGGCTCCTTCTGTATGAAAAACAGACAAGGATGACATTAAGTTTACACTTTTATTTCCACTTCTATTTGTCTATTTCATAAGAATTTATGACAAGGTCCTTAGTGTTTCACTGAGAGAAATTTCTTAAGTGCTTTCAAAGAGTTTTCAAAAATATATGCATCACTATGGGGAATTGTTATTGCTGCTGACTGTACATCAACAATCGTATTCAGAGTTTTGTATAAATCTCATCACCTAAGGACCTAAACTATTTAAACACTTTTCAGATATGTACCTCTGTCATAATCCAGGGAGTGGATGAAGAAGTTCATCAAGCTTTAAGAGGAAAAAAGGTCCTTCTGTCATTCTGCAGCTGAGATTTTAGGGAGTAATACAGACATTCCCATTGTTATATAGCAGGTGGACCCTTTTGTAAATACAAATACAAGTAAGAGGACAGAAATTAGGTAGTGCAAAAAACTTATCACTTTGTGAAGAATTTGGAGATGGAGAAACCAAGACAAACTGACATTCAGAGTTTCAGGAGTTTCATCTGATACTAACATATTTCAAGATGATTTTTTCTTGCATTAAAAAATAATTATTTTACTTTGATGTTTTAAGCCCATTTGAAAGTACTGAAATTATTATGCAGTGAAAGTAATAAGACTGAATTTGCCTAAACTAATGGCCTTGTCTAAGTGATTTGTTTTTCAAAAGTCATGAGTGGCCAGAAATGTTATGACTGTTAACATACTTGAAAATAAGACCACTTATTTAAGTATATATGTAGTACAACTCTAGGCACTTATGTTTAGGTAGTCTTCATGGAGGTTCAAATAGACTGTACATTAACATTTTGTGTAATTTAAGTCTTTAAGATTTTTTTCATATTATAAAACAACCAACCAAACAAACAAACAAAGAAAAAAAAAAAAACAACCCAATTATTCTTGTAATTTTTAGTTTTTTTGACTAATCACACCAAGCACGAAGATCTGTCAAGTGCAGTAGGAGAAATGATGGGCAGAGGAATCCCAATAACCTAGTCAGTGGAAAGGAGCACACTGCGTGGCTGTTTCTAAGACCGTTGAAGACGAACAATTGGACAGGTTGACTGTAGTCTCTGGTGTGAAACTCACCAAAAACCTCAGTGAAAGAGAATCTTTACCCAGTACACCAGGAAAACTAATGAGAGTTATTGCCTAGAGGGGGGTATGACTTATTATGGGATGCAGGGTGAAAAAAATATTGGGACTATGCAAAACATTATGGAATGTTTTAGGGGAATTGTGAGACTTGGTGAGACCTGTTATGAAATGTTTAAGGAAGGACCAAAGGGAAGGGTCAAGGTGGATCAGAGGGGAACAAGTGTGAAAAAATACAGGGAAAAGGGAATAAAGGAGTCCAACTGTGTAAGCCAGCTGCTGGACAGTATTCTTGCTTACTTAAGCTCTTAGACTGATCACTGTAGTCTGCTCTATATTCTTATTAAATCCTATTTTTAACTGTCTTCTGTGAGGGTGCACTCCTGAGCGTCTCTGTGTGTGTGTGTGTGGCCAACAACTGGAGGAGCCTAGGGACTGGGGCCAGCTCTAGGATACATTCTGTGCTTAAGATAAGCTACAGGAGAGTCCCTTTGTGCATGTGTGAATGTGTATATTGCACTAATGGCCTTTGATCCTAATCAGTCAGAGAGGAAGAAGAGGTTTTGGCAACATTTTTGCATGTGCTTGTGAAGGTGCTGCCCTCTGTCTGCATTTGTCTATATGGGTGGCTGTTTACTACAGACGTGTGCACAGGTGTGTGCATGCGTGTGGGTGTGTGCACGCACCTGTTGGGAATACATGCTCAGCCTCACTGATGTTTAGACCTGGGGACACAGAACCAACAACTTCCATTGGGGTGGGAAAGGAGGAGCCCCCTGTACATTAGAGTCTGCCAAAGCCAGCTCTTACAGACCAGACAGGAAAAGTTCCCCCTGCTGTGCACTGAATTCCACTGAATCTCACAGCCTCAAAAAAAGGATTTATCAGATATTCAACAGTAAATATAATTAATAAAATGAGTGACAAAAACAAATACAGAAAATCTGTTTCACTTAAAATAAGATTGGACACAGGAATCAGCTCTAACTAAACCTAAATAAGCCACTGCAGTTGAAATAAGAACATTAACCAAGGAAATTTTCTCCTTAAAGTGGTTTATCCACTAAATAAGTAAAAGTAATGCCTATTTCTCACATAAATATGGTCTTTCTGCAAGGATACTGTCATAGAAAGTTGCTAAAATGATAAAGCTGTAAATGCAAGCAGTCTTGCTCCTCACAGTTTATAATGAGTCAAGACCTTGCACATTAGGAGTTAGTGATAAGTAACTGGTATGCTACTCTCATAACCTACTCTTTCATACTCTTTTTTCCTTCATGGTGAAGGCATGATATCAGTGTCATGATCTCAAACATGACAATGTCTGTGCGCATGGATATCCTTTGGAATATCCTGTCCATCACAACAAAAAGGTGACCTAAAGTGGGCTCCTTTGTGAAAGGTAGTGCCCAGTCTGAAGTATGACATTTAACAGAATATTAATGGCTTCATATTTTTTTTATTAATCTGAAATTGGTCTTCAGGTAGACACCTTGAAAGTATTAAGGAAGACAGAACAATTTTTTCCATGGATATTTGCACTGGTAATGAATATTGCTCTTTTCATTTCTATCTGCCAGGCTCTCTTTTCCAATTTTAGAGAGTCCAGGATCACAAAACATTTATTTGCATCCTATAAATTCTTTAATAATCCACATTCATATTTAGTTACCTTCTTTTCCGTATTTCTTCTCCTTTTTATTTGAGTAAGCTGAACATTAATGTTCTCAAGCATTCTGAAACCCTCCCCTTTGGGACACAGACAAAATAGATTAAAAAATTAACATCTGGGTTTTGTTCCTGTCTCCCTCCCTATTTATTTCTCAATAACAGAATAGCTAAATCTTCAATTTTATGCATGTATTCTTTCATTTCCATCTCTCATTACCTTATTAAGCAGAAATTAAATACTTATTTGGAGACACTTAATTTAAAGGGTGATCCTTTTATTTGCTCTAATTGAGTTCCCAGATGCCAAATCAAATTTGTATTCAGTCTCTACTTTGGCATAATGGTGCACAATAAGCCCCTTTTTATTTTCATATCAAAATGATATTCTATTTTAATTCACTATTCATATCATTCAGTAAATGTATTTTCATGACAAGAGACAGTAACTTCAGTTTGTTCAGAGATCTGCTCAGCAGGATCTAACGGGAGAGAGCAAAGAGGCCCCGGGGAGTTGGTTGATCTTCAAGGAAATTCTTCTCAAAGTAGAAAAAATGTTCCACTTTATTGAGGAAGAAGTCAAGAGAAGATTGCACTGGGACAGCATGGATGTGCAGGGAATGCACAGGGATGCTCAGCATAGCTGAGCTCTGTCACAGAGAAAATCTGCTCAGTTCACAGGATAGAGGTGGTTTATTGATTTATTAACTAATACATAGTTCAAAACCAACATAGCAGATACCTTTTATAGCTGATTCCAAGAAATTCTAATCCCACATCTACACGTACACCTTTTCAGAGTTATGTACATATATACCCACCCTTTCCAACCAGCTAGGTAATCACCAGCACATTGCCCCTCCCCTGGGAGTGCCAGTTCCCCTGGGTGCACACCCTTCCTGTTGTAGCCATGGGTGCATCAGCTCTGTGTAATTCTGACGTTCCCTACAATCTTAGTGGATCTATCCACACAACAGCAAGTAGTTGCCCCAGAGTTGTCCTTTGCACCCCAAGGTGGAGTCCCTGTGTGCAGCCCCAGCCCCACCAGCCACTGCTGGGTGCAGGCTGCTTCTGGTACCTCACAGGGAGCCCGCGCTGCCCAGCCTGGGCAGGGATCAGGTGGCCCAGGGATGCTGCCAACAGGGACAGACCTCCTGTGACAGCTGCTGCTTCCTCTCCACCATATCTCCTCGCTGTCACAAATATTTATGCTTCTTTTTCTTTTCCAGTTGATTGATTGATTGTTTGTTTGTTTTCCTAAGTCTTTTGGTCATTCCCTAGTCACTCTCTGCTTAATCCAGCTCATTAGCAGTATCATTTTTTTTCTGGCAACTACCCTTTCAGACATTTCAATCACACAGAGTGTTTACATTTATGTTTCTATTTTAACAGGTACTGTTTGCTGGGCTATTTTGTGTGTGTGTGAGTGTGCACATTCACATATTTGTGATAAACTCCCTACAAGCTCAAAGTAAAAAAAAGTACACAGAAGGTGGAAATTTGGACAGGGTACCAAGCAGGAATATAGAAATACTGTCTGTGTGTACAGGGATGGATGTGGGAAAGCCAAAGTTGAAACGAGAGAGAAATGTGAAGGGCAACAGGAAAGGCTGCTACAAGTATATCACCAGAATAAAATATGCTAATGAAAATTGGAACCCACATGCTCAGTGGGACAGAGGAGCTACTGACAAAGAACACAGAAAAAGGCTGAGTTACTTAATTTTTATTTGCATTCATTTTATTTTTTTTATAAGGTTTACCCTCAGGCCTCTCAGAAGACCAAGTATATTAACAGAGTAGGTGGGAGTGAAGCAGTACCCACCGTAGAGGAAGTAAAAGCCAAGGAGCACTTAAGCTAAGAAGATGTACGTACTTCCATAAGACTAGATGGGACACATCTCAGGGTGCTCAGGGTTCTGAAAGATGTCATTGGGAGGCTGGTTTTTATCATCTCTATCATGGTTACTGGGGAAGGTTCCAAATGACTGGAAGAAGGGAAACTTCAAATCTATCTTCAGGAAGGGCAGCTTGGAGGATTTAAGGAACCACAGACTGGAAAGCTACACCTCAGTCCCAGCAAGATCATAGAGCAAATTCTGAAAGACACTTCCATGCACATGAAAGACAAGCAGATAATTAGGAACATGTAATATAGTTTTGTTTGTTTTTTTTTTTTAAATACCAAAACCAACTAATTAGAGGAAGGAGGAATATAAAATATGATTCTCTGAAGTATTACTTTGCATTTTTTTATCTCAACAATCATATAGCCATAACTGTAACTAATACTGACAACAGTGTTTCATGGTCCAGAATGGATTTGTCAAAGGTAGCTTTCAGACTGTATCTTTTGTATCTGGCACTACAGGGATATGAGATTTCTTGAAAGAAAAAAAGGATAAGTTTTAATGAAGTAAAAACTGAATAATGGTCACTGATGTGATATTTCTCCACTTTTAACTGACTAACATAGAAGAACAATTTTCAGGACAAGTTCATCATACATCCCTTTGGAATTGCGCATCTTCAGCATATCTACTAATTTCTTTTTCAGGAAGAAGGAATTAATCTAACTAGAGATACATAAAGTAAATGATGACAATATAGTTATTAAAAGGGGAAGCAATTTTGCCTTTTTTCAGATAGCTGATAGACTTTCCTTGATTGAAGTCACATAAGCTACATTGTGTTGATATTTTCTAATTTGGGTAAGAAGTGAAATTTCTCTCCTGAATCATCTGCTTAATTGCAGGATCTGTCACAAGACATAAACTTTTGGATATTACTATTTCCTTGCTCCATGCACTATACTTTCTTTCTCTGTAAGGTACGTTGATGATTCAAATCTTGAATGTAACATTTTATTAATTAACTAGAACAAGAGAATTTGAACTATGGGGTAAATGAATAAATTAAATGACAAGACTCTAAATCCCTGGTTGAGTGTCACTTTATTCAGAAACACTTTTTCCTCTTCACGAACATTTTTAAGCAGACACTAAGAAGAGTTGCCGTGCTGTGCCAAGTAGACTGGTCTTATGGATCTACAAATTGTTTGAAGATAATTGTGTATTGTTGTGATGTCTTTGAACAAAGTGCTACTCATGTACCCCATCTCTTATTTTTGCAGGAAACATTGACATGTATAATTAATGTTAATATTGATTGGTGTCTGGTATTTGATGAATTTATTTTATGATTTCATAGCAGGGTGTAATGTAGGATGATTTGTATTAAAATACCTTTAATACTTACACTTTGAAAAACATAGTACAAAATTGGCTTCTTCGTGTTGACTGCAATTTGTATGTTGCTTCATGTCACATTTTATTGTGACTTAGGCAATCCTGTTCAATGTAAAACCATCAGCAATGTGTTGATGTCAATGGGAGCAGTGGCTAAATTAAACTGGACTTGCTAGCAATCCGAGTAGCACATTTTTAGTTCTCTAATTCAGTTCTGTAACACTTCTTCTGAAGTATTGTTTGTTTGTTTAACCTTTGATTTTTCAGAACTATGAAGAACCACTAGAAGTTTATATATCAACTATAATTGTAATATATAGTCTATACTGGTGTATACTCCTCTAGTGTAGTAATTCCTCATGGAGTGGGTCCAGTCATATGGTTTATCTACCATGCAGTGCAATACTGTATTAACAGTAAGCTAACTTTGAATAAGGTCTTCTGCAAGATAGTAGAAGTCTTCTTTCTTACTTCTGCAAGGTACAGTACCTTTAAACAAGTTAGTTCTGGCTCTGGAAACCATATACTTTGTCAGTACATTATTGTGGCCAAAGTAACGAGCCTTGACCTCTCAGTTCAGAGTTTGATTACCTTTGTATGACTCTGCATTGGTATATAATAACAGTAATAAAATTCATCCATAAGAGCATTGTAAGCATCTTGGAAAGCATAGGACAGATAGCACATTCTGAGAGGTTACAACATTAGACAATGTTTTTTCCAGTCACAACAGGTGATAAACGGATAGATGGAATAGAAACACTGAAATAAACAGGACCCTGAACATAACTATTCTACTGGAAATGAAGTGGGAGGGGGCATAGAACAGCTCTGGATATGCCCGTGGGGAAATAAATCTGTACCACCAGAGCGGAGCAATCTCTAGTCTGTCACTATTTCAGCCATCATTTTATTTATTTTTTATTTATTTTAAATTTTTGTTTTAAATCTTTTCAGCAATGAAAAGAGGGGGGGAGGGCAGTTATAGAAAGAATGTATTTTTGTAGTCCTTGCTCAATTAAAAAGTGTACTGATTTCAGCATATTTTAAACAAAGGCTCTAGTGCAGTGCCAAGTCTCACAGTCTGTACCTTGAACCTGAGCCAAACTGTACCAAAACTAGTTCATGGCATGTTCTCGTTAACATCAATCAGAATCAATGGAAATCAGTTTATAAAACAACATTGTTTTTCTAATACGTATTTCATGATGTCTATCCACTTTCTGTGTTTGTTTGTTTGTTTGTTTGTTTGTTTATTTTTCAGTTGAAACCTTTTGCTGAAAAATACAGATTTAGGTGAACTCCACAAAGATGTAATCTTTTAATTTAAGATACACTTTCTTTTCATTTAATTGAAAGTATATGAAATATATGTACATGAAAAGCAGTTCAGTGGTTCTCTGAAGTTAGAGTAGTTGCTTTTGTCAGCACCACTCTTCACATTCCTCAATAAGTATATTTTCCTTATATTTCCTCCAAGATATAGTAGCTTGTAATTTCTATTAAAATTTAATTTTATTTTAGTTATTTCCAATGCTAATTGATTTTTCTCTTGTGCTTATTGATCCATCACACCCATCATTCTTTCCATTTCCACATCTTTTCCAAATAATGTTGTCATTTCTCTCTTTTTTTTCTTTAATTTCTACTCTTGACTTGAAGTACAATTTGATTGGATATGCAAGACCAGAAAACTTTAAGTCCTCTCATCCACAACATAATGAGACTAACAGAAAAAAAATAAATCCTAAAGGAACAGTTGTTATATATTTATTCCCTGTATTTCAGTATTCCTTTTCTGATTAAAGGATCAGAAACAGTGATTAAAGTTGTATTTTGGGTGGAAAAAAAATTCATTAAACTGAATGGGGCAAGAGGACACAGCATCCAAAACAGAGCTCTAGCACTGTCATTTTTTCCACATAAGTAGGGTATTGTAGAGAAACTTCTGGCTTCATTGAAGCACTGGCTATAACAAACCCTGAACATTCTGAACACTGTTAAATTAAGGATGAAATATTCAGCCTACCGTATCTATCAAAAAATTCCACAATGTAAGTAGGACAGTTGGTTTACAGAGCATTTACTATGTGCAACATTGCACGTCCAGAGCTGAACTCTAATTCTTCTGTTCAAAATGTTTAATTCTCTCTTCCGTAAGAGGACCGATTGACCCGGAGTGAAAAATTGTCTGTGATGCCAACTGTGCAACTCTCCATCCTCTTCATATATGGCTAATCATGTGGAGTAATCTCAATTTTTAGGAGATTAAGTGTATAAATACATGGTCACCTATGTAGATAGGTGTACAAAGTAACAGTATTACGAACTTAAAAAATACAGATATATTTGGATTTTTGCTATCTTTAACAGAATAGTACATATTTTTTCTTTTTTCTCTTTTTTTTTGGTTGTGAAGATGAATGGCTGTCTTTTTGTTGTTCTACAGTAAAAAAAGAAGTATCAAGAACTATACACTAAATTCTGATAAGCTTTGAAATTAATAATATATTAATATATGTTACATTAGTCTAGCTTACTGAATTTAGCAAAACGATCCTTTGCAGTGCTTTTCCATTTTAAAGCATACTGCTTTAATAAATTGATGTGTTGCTTACTCTTTTTCAACTTTGGTTCCAGCAACAGAATTCAAAGTATGTGCCGTGTTTCTCTTCCAAAACATATGAAGAGCAAATAAAGAAGAAAATGATTATGTATGTGAACAGTGTTATTTGCTATTTGAATGGTGAGATTATACAATTCATCTGTTGTTCACTACGTAGGTTCACTTTATAGCGATTAATATAGATTGTATTTACCAGCTCACTGAATGTCCAGATCAAATCCAGGTGTACCTCTCTTCCTCCCACATGCAGTTGTGCCCACAAGCTATAGAGTGGGTGATAACAGTGCCAAAACTGCAGGATAGCACTGGAGAGTGCATGGGCATGACAATTCTGTGCTGCTTCTACTGTCCACTGCCCTGAGAGAAGCTTGAAATAATTATTTTTGAGACATGATTATAATTTAGGACTTTGTTACGGTAATACACATTTTCATTGTAAACTAAGATCTCAAACACATTATGGTTCCATTTACTGTTAAGCTTTTAAAGGGATGCAGCAAATATTTAAATGCAAGCTTATTTTTAATAGAAAATAAGTTTTTCTTTGCCTTAAGTGCCTCTAGAATTTTATGAAATGTTACAACCTATTAAATGCTTGTCAGATAAATTCATTATTCCTTATTTGATCCTTTTACCTAGTATCAATTTATATGCATAGAAAGAGACTTAGCTTCAAACTATTTATATTCAAGAAGCCAACTAAATTTTAATTGATCAAGTAAATTGATATTATCATAAATATTCAAATATTTAAAATAATATTTGTATTTATATTTTTATTAATTTCCCATTGAATGGAAGTTTAAACTGTCACATTTTTATGATTAATATTAATATTCCATATGTTCATGTTCTAATCAAAACTGCAACTTTTTAATGAAAAATAAGTTTGTCACTGACTGATAAGACTGTAATTAAATATATAGTTGAGTTATTTTGTCTTCATAAATTTTAGTTTGTTTTTTAAAAAATATTTATTTTAAAATTTTAAAGAACTTGCATTAGTTTATTTATTTTTAAATTATTTTTGATGTATTTTGGTATAAGGTTACCTTTCAGGACATGATCTTTCACTTCTTCCTGTGCTTTTGGTAATGAGGAAATTGGGGAAGATAATAAAGTTGGAAAAGCAATTCCCCCCACCCCCCCTCAATGAAATAGAATTACAATTATTCACCTTTAAACAATGGGAAAGAATCAGCTATGTGTCCCATCAAGTTTGGCTATAATGATCAATTTGTTAGCTTTACCTGAGCTTGCACTAATGTAAACATCTTTAATTTACTTTCTTAGGCAACTCCCGAAGTCCAGAAGTAGGTAGGCTGAAAGGAGTGAAGAGACAGCATTTTTCAGGGTTGATATTGTAGTGTTGTTCTTGCTCATAAAGTCAGGTAATAAAAAGGTGAAATACAGCCTTAGGTCATCTTTGAGCTTCAAGGGAAGAGACCATCTATGTCTCACTAATTTACTGACCATAACTTGTCAATCACAAGTCAACAGTGAGATACAAAGTTGTTAAGCTGTATGATACAGTAAGTGCTAAGCTTCACTTTCTAAATGCAAAGATGTAGAATAAAGTATGAAATAAAGTTTCATTAAAAACATAAAGTATATGGAAAATGGAATAAAAGTTAACCAGGCAAAAGTCACCAGTCAAAACGTTTCCCACGTATTTCTTTGCAAAGGTAGTTGACTTTCTAGGCAAAAGAAATGACCTCTACCCGGCCTTCAGTAAAACATTTCAGCCAGTGACAAATTGGAAACCATTAACTAAATTGGGACATACAGGCAAAGGTGGAAGAATTTAAAAAACATAAAAAATATTATAAGTGGAATTAATGTATTTTATTTTTACACTATGTTACAACTGCATTTAGGGAGTTACCTACAATTATTTTTGTACTTGTAAGAGCTGCACAGCATACAGTGCTGTCTCTCATACCCACGGAGCAACCTTCAATAGCTGACGTATTGTTCCATAATGTGAAAGAGAGCTACTTGCCTGGGTCAACAGAAACAACGTGCGTGCATTGGAAAGGTGTTCTATCCAGGCTAATTAACCCTGTTTCTCTACAATAAGCTGTACAGGATAATTAGATCTTCTGATTCCAGAGTTAGCTCATTTGTTGCTAGCCTAGAAATCTGTGCACTCTGATTCACAGTTCAGAGAACAAATGTACATAAAAGTAACTCTGCTAATTAAAGGAATTCCAGTATCTGTATCTTTGAAAGTCAGTTCTTGAATCTCAGAGAAGATATCATTCCTCAGAAAACATTTTAATGAGTTTTCATAGACCTCACAATATAATTTTTAACATATAACTTACTTCATATGCTTACATTGTATTTTTAACTCATTTTAAAATGTCTGTGACTTCTAGGTTTCTATAAAGCATTCAGTGCCTTTAATTGGAAGATACAAATATATTTTAATTGGTATACTTAAGCCTAAGGGCAATTTTGAACACAGTCATCAAGGAAACACTGTTGTAGATTGTGTAAGTGTTCAAGACAAAAAACAGTTCAGAGCTAGAGCTCTGTGTATTTTGGCAGTTATACCTGAGCTTTGTGAAAAGGCTATAAAAAAGATTCCTTATACAACTCAGGGAAAAAAAAAAATCTGCCTTGTTAAGCATTGAAAGTATGACAACAGTTTGGGGTCTTTTTTCGTCTGTCTAGGCATGAAATGAATATGGTTTTTTGTTCCAAAATATTATGAAAAAAAAAAAAAGATTTATTAAATAACTCACTGAATTGAGCAAGAAGTATTCTCTCCTCTTCTTTGTTCTCATTCTTCACCACAGCAAGTTCATCACAGCATCTCTTTTCCTCTTCTATAAGCAGTTGTGATCTGACAGGCAAACAGAACAATTTACAAAGGAAAGTATAATGGTTATGAAGAAAAGTCACCTTCTAGACTTGACATCTAGAAATTCAGCACTTGGTGAAATTTTTAAAATATTGTCAAAAAGAAGGTAAGGTAAGGGTATGAACTCTATACAGTAATACCAGCCAACCTTGAGGACTCTAAACAGACTAAAATGTCATAGGACAGGGTGAAAAACAACACACTTTGGAATAATATCTTTCACGTCTGCTGTAAAATGATATATAAAAACCTACTGGCTAAAATGCATAAGCACTTTCTGAGCCAAGACTTGTACTCACAGGTAAGCATTCTAATCACTGTGCAAAAGTTTCCTTCAACTTTGAAAGTGTACACTGCTGAGTAGCTACCCACATGAAATACTCTGTACAAGATGGAAACTGAAAAGAGCATTTGTGATGGAGCACCTATTGTGCTACCATAGATGCAGTAGATACAGAATCTACTGTCCTACAGTAGAAAGCCACAAATATGAGGACCTCAAAGCTTAGCTTTTTGCAACTGAAAAGCTGAATATCAGGTTCTCAGATTTGTTCCTTGAATTACTTCATGTTTAACCCTAATCAGCAATGAGAAAGTCTTTGGTATCTGCTTTAAACATCCTTTACTAGCTGCTTGAATTTCACTCCCCTATACCCACTTCTGCACAGGCTGAATTGAAAAAGAAAAAAAGCCCGTACAGCATCATCAAGGAAGAAGGCATTTACAAAACATAGAAGTTGAGAATAAAGCTAATAATTAAAATATTCCGGGATGCAAATTTAACAGAGGAACCACATGTTAGCACTTCTCTCTCTCTCCTATAGACTTTTCTTTAGACGAGATAAATCAATTTTTAAGCATTTTTATATTGATTGGTTACACAGTAATCTTGTCTGAGCAGGCTAGGTGCATACAAAGGGACAACAAGAGATTCAAGCTACTTGTTCCCAACTAAAATAAAGTCAATACAGATGTATTTTTTAAAAATATAGGTGAAATATTTTTTTTCTGGTTTTATTTTTATTCAAAGACAAAGCTCCAGCTTTGAGAGTCTCCCTTCTGCAAAGAAATTTAGGCAAGGTAAAGCCCTTTGATTTTCCCATATCTGTATCTAAATGTTTATAATGGGAGAAAAAGGAAATTAAGAGTTTTCCTTTCTGAACTGTGCAGTTAGGATGTGTTCCCAGAGTTGCTCTGCTAACCTTGTCCACGGCTGTAAGAAGTACAGCTCAAGGATGCAGCTGTATAGCCACCATCCAAGAGCTCACTGAAAAAAAAAAGAGTGATGTCTAAGACAGAATTGAATGTCTCCCAGTGTTTCTCTAAAGGTTCATATACTTGGCAAGATACCATCCTATACTCTTTCTTTCGCCTCTTGGCCATCTTACCGCTCTTGACCAATTTCCAAAAATACATCCAAAGTGTCAACAGTTTAGGTTCCAAATGGAGGTGTGCTCCTTAATATTCATGAAGTTCTTTCCACCTCTGGAAGGGGGGAAAAAAAATGCTTTCAGGCTTAGTTGAAAAGACTATGGAGAAGAAGGACTAGCACCAGCAGTAATTCTTCTCTGCTGCTGTTCACCCTTCTTATTTGGATCCCTAAAGAAAAAGGCTGGGTTGGGGTTTTTGTTTGTTTTTTCTGGGGGTTTGTTTGGTTGTTTTGTTTTGTTTTGTTTTGTTCTGTTTTGTTTTAAAATGAAAGTAGAGTGAAGGGTAGGGGACAAAATAGAGTGGAGATATAGCTGGATTGAAGTGAAAAGAGGTGTGAAGAACTGATGTACTTTTAAAGTCATATGGAAAGAAGTATCCTGGAGCAAAGAGGGAAATAATTTTGGAATAAGCAGATTTTTTCCCTTCTGAACATTGAAAGTAGTTTCATCAAAGTGGTAACTGTTCCATTTACATATTCTTAAAATTTCTTTACCAAAATTCTGTGTCAACATGCACTTTTAAGTTTTAATTCTAACAAATGTGAATGCATCTTTGTAAGAAAGACACATTCCACACTTTATGCATACAAAAGTACAATATTCAAAGATGTAATTAAAATCTAAAGGGATTTTAACTTCCTGCATAAATCCAGA
This sequence comes from Aramus guarauna, assembly GCA_013400195.1. NCBI lineage: Eukaryota > Metazoa > Chordata > Aves > Gruiformes > Aramidae > Aramus > Aramus guarauna. The sequence continues at coordinate 579,250 of VXBL01006863.1, forward strand.
TTAAATGATATGGTTGCTAATCCACTCAGCAGGTATATTTTTCTCTTTAACCTGCAGCAGGAAACCCACAGTTTCTCAATCTTCAAAGAATGTCATAATCTTCATTTGGTTTTGAAAAGAGACTTACCAACTAACTTATTCTGCATGCAGAGGTGATGATTATGCATAAGCACTGTCCTGGTTTCGGCTGAGATAGAGTTACTTTTCTTTCTAGTAGCCAATATAGTACTGTGCTTTGGATTTACAGTGACAGTAATGTTGATAGCACACCGATGATTTTAGTTGTTGCTAGGTAGTTGTAGTGCCTACACTAGGTCAAGGACTTTTCAGCTTCTCACGCCCTGCCAGGTGCACAAGAAGCTGGGAGAGCACAGCCAGGACAGCTGACCCAGACCGGCCAAAGGGATATTCCATACCATATAAGATCATGCCCCCATACAACTGGGGAAGCCAGCTGGGAAGCAGATTCACTGCTTGGAAACAGACTAGGCATCAGATTGCTTTTTTTTTTCCTTTCCCATGTGGTGAGCAATTATATTTGTGCATCACTTGTGTTATTGTTTGTTATTGTTATTGTTTATTATTGTTATTGCTATTATTATTCTCCTTGTTTGTTATCCTATTAAACTGTCTTTATCTCAACCCATGAAGTTATTTTTTTTTTCCATTCTCCTCCCTTGAGGGGGGAAAGACTGAGCAAGCTGCTGTGTGGTGCTCAGTTACTGGCTGGGGTTAAACCATGACAAGCATAAAAAATTTGTGCATGGAGCAATATTTGGGCCAAATGAGAAGTGCATAGTGCTATTTGAGATTTAGGATAGAAAGTGCCTAAATTCCAATGTAGGTAGACCAGTTTCTACCCTGTGATATTTAATTCAAGAAGCAACAAGAAAACCACAAGCTAAAAGGTGACTCTCAATACTGTGAACTGCAGATATTTCACCTTTAGTTCTCAATTGACTCTGACTCTGCTCCCCAGAATGAATGACTATGTCATCTAGGGCCAGATTATTGAGGAATTAAGTAATTTACACTATAGGATGTGATGCACCTCAGCTCTGTTCCTTTTGTTCACTTCAAATTTATTCCTTCCCTTAGGAAATCAACTACTTTTATCATCTCTCTTTGTCTTCTTTTCCCTGTAACATCCCCTGCATGACACTTGTACTAATGACCTTTTACATCACAGACGGTCTGCTTGACACATACTTAAAAAAACGTGGAGGAATTGTTCACAACTTGTGTTGAGCTTTGTCCATTTTTTCCTCGTATACCACTTTGTCTAATACAAAAATATTAACTCTAGCCTACAAACAATGCAGTACCTCACTCATCACATTATGCTGGGTGCTAAGAGTCACATTTTGAGATGCCTAACTTCACACTTACAATATAAAGATTTTAAATTCTCCACCCAGGTCTCAGATTTCTACCTAATGAGATGAAACAGAGGTTGATACAATGCTCAGCAACACCTACGAACCTGGAAGGGTTTGAGAATCTCATTCTGACTTTATGGCATGAGGGTGAAAAGGCAAAATCTTATCTTACATTAATTAAAAGCATACATCGTTTACCTTGCAGACCAAAAATAGGAATGGATTTTCTTATATGCAACAATAAGGAAAATAAATGTTGCTGGGATTAACAGATGGATTATTTGAAAATAACAAACAGACTCTGAGAAAGCTTACAAAATAATATGAAAACTTTAGTGATTAAGTACTATAAGATTATCTATTAAATGCTGTATTTAAAAATATGTATAGATCATCTGTGAATGGCAATGAATTAAAGATGTTTGGTAAATTCTGCTTATGAAAATAAAATTTAGATTACCAGAGAAGAATATAAGAACCCAAAAAAATCTCACCTCACCTTTAGTGAAAATGTTTGCGTGTTTGCATAATATCTAGTTCCCAATATTATATTTTTATTCTCTCTACTATGGGGAGTAACTTCCAGTTTTGTATCAGAAGGGGAAAACAGATATTATAAATACTGAAGATCAAAGTACAGCATCAGGAAAATATGCTAAAATGAAATCAACAGAAACGAACATAAATACTCGAAGGCAGAATGTTTCTCTGATGAGTTACATCTCACAAAAAAACCCAAAACAATTAATGAGATAATTAAGCACCAACTAAACGCTTTACTTTTCTCAAGACTGATGTCAAACGATGCTTGTGAATAGTCTGCCGAAGGCCGCGCTGCTCACTGTGGGCTGAGTACTACCGGCTCCTTCTGTGGGCCCCACGCCCCACGACACAAAATGGCTGCTGTTGCCCCCACCCTAAGTTGGTCAGGCCGTTGCCCCTGGCTCGTCAGTGGTGTTCCCTGATCCAGTGGCAGCTCCTGCCAGGCAGTGACAGTCCCGGGAGCGCGGGGAGGCGGAACTGGCTCCAACCAGCTCCAACCAGCTCCAACCAGCTCCAGCTGGCTTCAACCAGTCGAGGCCGGCCCCACCCCGTGAAAGAGACCTGCCCTGCCCCTGCCAGGGCACAGATGCAGGTGGAGTTACGGATAAAAGGCATATAAAAGTTTTAAATAAATGTATAAGTAAAACTATTACCTATTTATGGAATTCAGAGGTGTATTCGCTTCTTCATAAGTACCTACTTAGTTACTTACACAGAGATACTGCAAGCGCTCATCACTTGCTATGTTTGGTGATCAGAATTATGTGATAAACTACAGAACTGCATCATAAAATAATTATGTATCTCTGAACAACTTTTACATGTAAATAAATACAGGATTTGTTTCCACAAACCATATTGCTTAGTTGCCCCATACAGGCCATGATAAACAGGGTCTATGCTGAAGTTTGTTGCTCACCCTCTGGAATCTGATGTTGGTGTTTTCAGAAAGAAGTCCTCCACTTCCCAAAGGCATGACACTCTTGAACTAACTTCAAAAGCTCTCATTAAAAAAAAAAAATTAAAATGAATATCCTGATATCTGGTTTTATATAGCTTTAGTTTTGTGTGAGGTTCTGGTGGCTTTCTTCACTCCCCAGGTCTACCTTGCTTTGTAAATGAACCAAAAAAAAAGGAGGGCAAGAAAGTGCCAGACTGCAAGGATCCAGAAACTGATAACATTACTTGAGAAGTGAATTCTCCTTTCCACACCTCTTCAGGATGAACTACTCACAAACAATCTGAGCCAAAAAACCACAGAGGTTGTGACACCAGATCAAATATCTGATACTTGCTTCAGAAGCTTAGCTGAACACTGCTATTTTTCTATTTTTATGTAGTCTTACGTACTGACACGCAAGAACTATTTTTTGTTTGTTTGTTTGTTTGTTTGTTTTCCAAATTCAGCCATCATATTTATGGATGAGAATTTCTGCTGTTGTTTTTTTTTTCCTTTGTCTTCGATTAGGTACCTGATTTTAGCAATCTCTAAGTGACATGTGTCCTAACTAAACTGTTGCCATGAATGAAGCTCCCTGTGACTGATATCTTTTATTTTCAGTAGCATGTGATAAATCTACAACTAGTGTGATCAAACAAGAGCTCTGGAAATGGTTAGAGGATCATCTTTGAGTTCATGTGTCGAGAAAGGGCTCAAGATTGTCCATTCAAAAAACTTCCTTTGTATTTAGGGTGAAATAGGACTAAATTCTTGGACGTACTAAGGGCAATGCCATTGTTTAGTAATGCAGTGCCTAATAGCCAGACTGTTGAGTCAAGCCTTAGTTAAGGACTCAAATTCCCTATGCAATGTAAGGGAAGTACAGTAAATAAATAAATAAATAAATATCATCAGGCTACTGCAGCTAATTAAGAGTGCAGTACAGAGGAAAGAGAAAGTCGTAGCCATAACAATATTGACTGCATCTAACGATTTCATTTTCATAGCTATTCACACTGCGTAATTTTTGATGCCTCATTTGTTCACTCATGTTAGCAATAGAAGTTATTACAGTCCTAACTTTTGGTCATGCAGTCAAATACAAACTTCCCTGAAGATTTAGGTGAACTCTAGGAAATTTTCCATCCAAATGTAACACACAAAGAATAATTATAGGTTCTTTATGTGAAATACATGATGGAATGTTCAGAGCAAGTGGGACGTTTGCTTGTGAATCTCCAAAACTAAGAGTTGAGGGAAGAAGGGTAGCCCAGGCTGTAGTCTAGGCATTAAAGAAAATGTAGGTATCTAAAACCCAGTTTCAGAAGACTATTGTGATTCCCTGCATTCTAGGAGGGGGCCCTCAGATTGTCCAAATTTCTAGAGAATATGTGGATTCCCCAGTTATCCAGCTGAACTTGTTCCCACTTAAATAAATGAGAAAACATTCTTTTTAAGAGATGCTGTCATTCAAGACATTAGGATGTAAAATAAATCTCTGCATCTACCACTTGTAGAATAGATTATTCGCATTTTATTCTACTGTTATTTATAAAAGTATTACTACTTATTTTATTTCAAGCATAAAAGCTCCACAAGAGAGCTACTAGAAGATAGTTGAAATAATTTCATGGGCTTCTACCGAGAATTACATGGGAAGTAAGAGATCTGAAAAGAAGGCTTAAGCAGTAGACTGTTAGGAAGCAGAACACCTACTGTGCTACATTTTGTAATAACTATTTTGTATGCTGGAGAATAAGAAAAAAAAAAGAGTGCTGGTTCCTTTTCTAATGAAAAATCTGGTCATCTGTCAAACTTCAGAATTAGAGAATGAGTATAAAATAAACTTTAGTCTTCTATGTATTCCCTGATGAATTCCCTGTATCAAGATACATAAATGCTCTCATTACCTTTGCAGTGGTAGGGTACATGTAATTAGTGATCATTATTTAGACTGGCAGTCTCTGTTATTCTGAGCAGGTCTGCGAGAAATTATCAACACTGTGGGGATATGACCTCCTAATTTAATAATTCTAGTTCAGCACTTCCAAAACTTAATCTTGTCTAAGACTTCCAAGGTGTTCGCAAGTAGATCTGTTTCAGTTCTTAGATGTCTTCACACACAAGATTATGAAGGAATGCAACAGGTAAGGAATATAATAGGTAAGTGATAGATTGAAGCACATCAATAATGTTTAAATCAGGGATTCATATATCAAGCAAAACAAAGAGAAGGAACATATAATTTGTAAAAGTATTATGGGAGTTAGATCAGAACCTTTATTGCAGCATATTATCTTGAAGTAAGAATTATAATTTTTCTTCCATCCTTTCCTTTTTTTTTTTTTTTTACTATAAATTTAGAAAATGTCCATCACATTCCACAGGTTTCACGTATAGATCATAGTTTCTGTGGGTTCTTCAATCACATGCAATAAACAGTCATTGATAACAATTAATTCTCAGCAGATCCCCTAGATTGTCACTGAGTATTCCTTTTTCTCTTCATTTGCCTATTCCCAGATACTTCATACGTAAATAATTTCTCTCCATTTATATTCAGATGCAATTATATGTATAGCACATAAAATTCCAGATTCATGAAACACGTCAAAACTACTATTTATCTGGATTATTTATTAATGATACAGCATATGGAGCATATGGCACAATAAGAAAAAATTAGTTTTATATTCAGATTTACAAGATTCCACTGTGGATAACTTTAATAATGTTCTTTGCCTTTTCTGATCATCTGACATAAATAATATTAAGATCTTTTTCCTGTTCCTTTTCCTTTTCCTCTTTCCTTTTCCTTTTCCTTTAGATTTATGTTAGCAAGGACTTTCTCTAGTATCTGTCTATCATACTAAATTATGAAAGGCATCTTAGAAAACTTTGCAAGATTTCAGGTAGCTATTGATGCCATTAAAATGACAGGTACCTTTACATAACTGCTGGTGACATTTTGTAAAAATGTAACATTGATTTATATTTTCACTAAAAGAACAGATGGCATTTCACACTGGATAAATTTCTGACCTTCCAGTATCTGAATTCTTACGATATATTTACTGCAACAAGATATGTATAGTACTCAAAACAACGTCACTTATCTTAATTAAGATATGCATGCAAAACAAAATATCCATTGAATAAATTGTTTTGCAAAGTCCTATACGTTCCTTAACCTATGGGTTAAGGAACAGACATCAGAAGAATACCGATAAGCCATTTTTTAAAGAAATGTCCTTGCACAACTTAATAATGTTTTATGCCATCTATTAAACTATATTTTGGTGTTGTGCACCTTAACATACATGAGAGATATTTCATGAAAACTGTAGCTAGTTACTGAGAAGGCATGCAGAAGCCTCATGATGGTCAGAATTGTTGTGATTCTAGTGCTAGAAGGTGCACAAGAGAAAAAGTACATCATGTGAAGAAAGAACTGTATGCAATACTTGCAACAAGAGAAAAAATATGTGGATATTCTATGGTTTCATACTGTGTTTACCATCTCTTAGTATATTATTAGTAGCATTCATGGCAGAACACTCTTGCAGGATCTAGATTAGTGATGGATATATATATATATATATAGTTGCAGTAGTTGCAAGAATAATTCTCTTGAAAGTTTGAAGTAATTTAAATTTCTTTTTTCCCTCATACATTAAAAAAGCCCCAAACCTGCAATCTGTATATAAATGTAAAATTTACTTCAAGCATTCCTCTGAAATAATTTGAAATAACTAAATCTCTTTCACAGATCTCACACTTTCATTTCTTAAATGATTCACATAAGGTGGCTAGAAATCTTGCAGAATTAAGATACCCAATATGCCCGTGGATAGGCAGTACCTTTTCACTTCATATTTTGGCAATGGAAAACTAAATACTTTATAAACCTAGACATTCTCCAGACAACATCAAAGGATGATATTTCCTGGAGGGTAATAGATAAGAAGACTGAAGTCTCATGCTTGTTGGAGAATTAGGCCATGTATAATACATTCCTTGAGAATAACTTGATAAACACAAACACAGAGTACTGGTAAAAGGATTGAAGTGGTTTGGGGGACAAAAGTTGCTAGTATGTCTTCCATATATTAATAATTGCCATTACTGTGAAAAAGGAGAATTCATTTATTTGGATACCATCAGCTGATGTTTGAGAAAACTATAGTATATATACTGAAGTTGTAAAACGTCTTTGTAAAAAAAGAAAAGAATAAAAAATCTTCTGTCAAAAGTGTCTTTCTGTCAAAAATAGGTATATTTAAAGCACACCTCACTAGTAGCTATTTTATAGCTATTAAATAGACTAATTATACGATAAAAAATATAACACTTATGGTATCAGTACAATGATAGTAGTAAAGATCTTTTTTTGATATATGTAACATTAGTAGGATTAGAGGGAGAAAATGCATATATTCCTAGGGTGACAATAAATTCCGTCTTATGCATTTATATGTCATGAGATAGATAACTGCTTTTAGGTGGAGATTTTGCTTCTTACTACATTTACATTTTGAAAGCTGCGTTTTTTCAAAGGTTACGTTTGAAGTTGAACCTATAGAACAGTTGTAATTATATATTTGCATTTGTAACTTCCTTAGTTTAAAAAAAATAAAATAAATAAAAGTTGACTAAATTCCATGACTAGGATATACAGAAGGATGGAATCTCAGCCAGTACTAAACTGCTGAAACAAAAACCAAAGAATCATCTGAAGGCAGATTTCAGAGATCTGGGGAGTCCAAGTGCATAATAACACAAGTACAGTTTAGCAGAAGTCAGACAGAAGCTTTATTACCTGTGATCATAGTGAAAGAATATTTGGGGAGAATTTTTGCCTCTGCACCCTGGTTCTCTCCCAAGTTATTGCAGAGATCCAACCTATATATTTTTTGGGGGGCGGGGAGAGGAAGTGAGGAAAAACACTTATTTCAATGTTAACAAAGCCTATAGGAATGGCACAGCCAGTATTATCTTAGCTCAGAAGTGGGGAGTTGGAAACAATCACAGACTGTTAGCTTTTAGTTGAAAGGAATCTTCTTTTAGTTAGGATAAACTGGAACAGGTTGCCCAGAGAAGTTGCAGATGCCCCATCACTAGAGGTGTTCCAGGTCAGGTTGGGCAGTGCTTTGGGCAACCTGATATGGTGAAAGAAGTCCCTGCCCATGATATGGGTTTGGACTAGATGATCTTTAAAGGTTCCTTCAAACCCAAACCATTCTATGATTCTGTGAAACTATATTTTTATATTTTGTGTTTTACATAACTTGATAACTCATACCATTGTCTTCTTATTCCATAAAATTGTGCAGTTTTGTTAGGTTTTGTCATGTGAAAATTGACATGTCACATTAAACACTAGCAGCTTCACTTTTTAATGAAGTTTCATGGTAAAATTTTACATCACTCCTTTAACTGGAAAGAGCATGGTGGACTCAGCACTATTAAGTTTCAGACAGAAGCAGGATTCTCATGCTACAAAGACCATAAGCAAGCTGATGAACTTGGGATCAGTCAGAGAATGAGGAATCAAAAAAGCCTTTAAGAAAAGGATGGATAGATAAGTGAATAGCCATGAATGTCTGATTTTATTCTGGTATATTGAACATAGACTGCTTTTACACAAAATGTTTTTATATTGTTATTAAGTCATGTAAAAATTGTTATAGAAATTATTTTTAGAAGAACTTACTTTGCTATCAACATAAATTAAAATATAAAAATTAAAAAATCTTCATAGCATTGGTATTACAGATTTTTTGTACTTTAAATTCTGATAGATTGCATTTTAGCAGAGTACATTAACTCTGTGTAGTGAATATCTCTCCCCAAAATTATTTTTTTTCAGTTGAAATTAGGAAAGTTTGAGGGAAATATATTTAGTTACAATCTATGTAGAAAATAGTCATGGTAAATCCTGGAAACAGTATATTTTTTAGCCATTGAAAACCACCAAAATAGGTAATCTGGCAATATTTTTTTAATATGAGTTCTAATACACTAATAATACTGTTTCAAATTCAGGAAAACATCTCTCTTCACACATACAATGACATCTTGTGGTGAACACAAAAACGGTCCTATAAATTTCCACATAAAATTAAGAATTTTATTTTTGCAATTAAGTATTGCAGTACTGTTTATTTAAAATTTTAAATGAATAGTAATATATGTATATGTAAAGTATTGTAAGAGTACTTGAACCAAATGTGGTGTGATATTTTAAATAATTGCAATCTAAAAAGAATTTTTGTCTGGTATTGGAAAGAATTATTTGCAGTAAAGGTGAATGTATTTTATACTCTAATTCATAGCTGGAAGGACTTTGATACACTCAGTAATTTTTAAGACTCTTAATACTTTTTTTTTTTTTTCAGTAGAACTATAAAATCCCTCTTTTTAGGAAAATGTGCACACCTACACATGAAGCACTTAGAACCTGTCTCTTCTTCAGTTTGTCCTTATAAGAATTGTTGCACCATTTATTTTGTGAAGATAAGTAGTAAAGATTAATGCATCTCCAATTTTATCTTAGGTCAACATACACATTTGGGTAGCTACCTGAAATGCTTTTTTAGAAGTATTCCAAAGGAAAATAGGCTACTGTGCCTATTTTTACATAATGTTACTAAACTGCTGTGGCATTTCTGTGTTGGTTCTTGTTGGTTGGTTTGTTGGTTTTGTTTTGTTGGTGTTTTTTTTAAAAGTTTGTTTGTTTGTTTGTTCATTTTCATAAAAGCAAAGGAAGGTTTAGTTACTTGTTTTGGAGAAAAATATGTTTTGTTTTACAAATTTTGATTTTTATCTAAACAGGTTTTATGTATTTAGTATAAATCAAGTAACTATTGCTCTATTTACACTATTCAAGGTTTCAGGGAATTGTTCTTTTGTATTTCAAGCAGTCAGAAATATTTCTGCAAGGAGGATTTGTCTCATTGTTTTGATCTAATATGCTGTACTGGCTTTGCCGCTCCCGTCTTTATTTTTGCCATTTACTACTTATGCTGGCATGATTCATCGCCATCAAATGTCTTAGCATGGTGAATTCTTACATTTATTTGGAAGTCACTTGTCTAGAAGACAGAATTTCTGCTTTGTATTCCTGGATGTGCTGCTGCCTGTTCTCAGTCTCCGGCACTTGGCAGGTCACCTGCCCTCTCCTTGAATGATTTTGTTAAGTTGTATGTTGGGATACTGGCTAATTTAACACCTTTTCTATGAGTACTTCTAGTTGAATAATTTGACTAATCAGCACAGTATGTCTGTTAATAGACGACTCACATGCAACCTAGTACACCGATTACCATGAGTTTTCTTAAATTTCCCATAAATATGAACCTCTTTAGGAAATAGAAACAACAATAATAATACTTAAGTAATTTAGGAAACTGAGACAATAACAATAGTAAAATCATAGCAGCAACATACCATTTAAAGTGAACTATTTTTAAATACATAGTCAATAATCTTTTTCTGAATTTAAAGGTTCTCTTCTGTATGGAGAACTTGCTAGTACATCTGAATGCATTTCAGATGTCTCCTGTTAACTCTGAGCAATGTGGACATTTTTTATTTCAAAAGTGGCAATTCAGTCACTTTGTTTTGCTCTTATTATATGCATAAACTGCCTTGGCAGCCATGAGTAGTTGATTTACCTTACTGGATAGAAAGCAGTTGGTACATAAGGTTATTATTGTTGCTATTTTCCTCCTGAGAAATTACTGAAGTCAATTCCTAAAGTGTTTGTGCATGCATGGAGGAACAGAATTTTGAATAGCTTTACCATTAGCTCTGAGTTACTACCAGGGATCAGGGATATGCAAGTGTGTGTGNAACAGAAAAAAACCCGAAGTATCTAAAGGATTATTTCATCTTCACTTTTCAGGCCAATAATTTACACAGTCTCCTTTGCATTGAGCTAGGTACTTGTCTTAAATTGTATGACACTGGAATGCTTGTAATTGCTCTCTGATTTTTAAAACTAATGAGGTTTTTCTCGGCTGGCAACTGTTCTCTAGTGGAGGAAATCACAACCTTGAACATGCCAACCTGTCCTTAGGAAGCAGAGATGAAGAACAAGCGTTAACTGCAGTATTTCACTCTGAGTACTACTGAATCAGAGTCTCATTGGCCTCTACGGTGTAGACTAATCATTATTATCTCAGCAATGTCTGGTACAGAGGGAGTAAGACAATTTTCCAGAGTAGAAGAGAAGATACTGCCACAAAATCTGAAGTGCTCTGGAGAAAGAAAACAAAATTAAAAACACCAAAATAAAACAAAACCAAACAGGAAAGCTTTAAAGTGGGCTTAATTGTGATACCTAACAGGAAGATATCCAAAAGTGGCCTTATTTAAAAAAATATTAATGTTAAATCCTTTGATAATTTTGATATTTTAAAGATAACTTTAACAGCAGGGGCATACTCTAACACTGCATTGCAGAAATGTGAAATATATACTCCAGGTAAAAGTTTAAATATATTAACTGTTGAGCGAGTGTACAGAAAAATGAGATAATTTATAACTTATCTAAGACTTTGCAGCCAGCATTCCACTAAGAATAATATGTACTATACCTCTCATAAGAGTTGAAACAAAATCTTTACGGAAACTTTCAAAATCTAGTATTAATCCTGACTAGGTAATTAGAATTTGCAAAGCAGTGGGAATCACATTTAATCTTACAAAGACTTAAGAACATCCTGATAGTAAGGATATGAGGGAGAACCCCAGTTAATATGAGAAATGATGCCTGAGGCATGAAGACATGCAGAGCTTAATGTTGAATTCTCCTGAGCTACCCATATCAAGTTAAAACTGTCTAGAAAGCTTTTCAGCTTCTCTGGTCTACATATATTGTCTGCTTAAATTCTGACTGTTAGCCTGCTACCTATCCTAACAACCAAATCACTTTCTTCAAATATTGTTTTCAAATTTACTTTCCTAAAGAGGTAATTGCTGATCTGTATTATCAGGGATAAATATTAAATATTTTGGATATAATCGAAATTGTGGCAAGCATTTTCAAGTGTATGATACAAAAATAATAAAATATACTGTAAGTCATGTAATTTGTCTACCTTAAGAATATCAGGAAACATTTTTCTACTGTAAGGGTGATAGAGCACAGGCACGGATTTCCCAGAGAGGTTGCAGAGTCTCCGTTGTTGGATGATGTTCAAAAGCTGTTTGTACATGGTCCTGGGCAACCTGTTCTAGATGGCCTTGCTTGAGCAGGTGGTTGGCCAAGATAACTTAGAAGTCTCTTCCAAACGTAACCATTCTGTGATTCTATGATTGAGAAATAAAAACGTTCATCTAGGAGGTGTTTATTGTTTCCTTAAAATCTCAAGAATATTTTTTTCAACTATTCTGTAAAGTATAATGGTCGCTCTCTTGCACAGAAATAGACCCCTTAAAATTTGTTCTGACAATCTGTACCTAGGATTCTCCCTGACATCCAAACTATAAGGTTGTTCTTAACTCTTCTAAGCAGCATGTGATTTCACTGTAGCAAAGCCACGACTGTGCTATAATTGAAAGATGAATGACACAAATACGTATCCATATAGTTAACTGCTATATACTTATGTTCTTGAGGAATTAATTGATTCCTAACTCTTACTTTTAACTTGATGTTCAGGAGGCCTATTTCAGGATTGGGTCTTTTTTGTTGTTGTTTTGGGTTTTTTTCTATCAAACATTTCAAAGGCAAGTAAATGCAATCAATAATGAAACTAATGTTTAATACACTGATTAAAATACTCCAACATTTTTACTGGTGTGAGCTTGGGACTACTTAAAAGAAATACAGATATGAAAAAAAAATCTTGTATTTCAGATAAGAACATAAAAAAAAATCATAGAAGATTTTATGCTTCAGCTTTCCTATGTCTACTTATGGATTATCACACTTTGCAAAGATTTTCTTTTTTCCTACATTTAACATATTAGAGTAATTAAATGCATTCCTACAACATACGTATGAAGATTCTTTGCTCCCTTTTTATAAATAGTAGGCACAGAAATAAAATTTAACATTGTTTATGAAAATTGAAATATCTAGAGACAAAAATGGTTATTACAACAGCATTTTTTTCAGAAATTTTCAGTCCTGTATTTCAGCTACAGACTTCCCTCCTTCTGCCTACAATATATGTAATAATGCTATGACTTCAGAGGGAGATAGATCCTCAGAACTTCCGTCAGGTCACACAGCCTCTGCTGACAAGAAAGCTTAAGGCTCTGGCTGCAACCAAAAAAGTTAATTGCCATCTTTCCAGGGAGAGAAATACCTACCAAACTATTTCCTGAACCCCTCTCATGTTGTCTTCAGAATCAGCACAAGTTATCTGCATGTAATACACTGGTTTTTATGTTCCCCAACACAAGACACGGCATTACAGCCAGGCAGCCACAGAAGCAGTCTACCTTCTTTCCTACCCAGTCCTGGATTTGTGCATCAGTCCACTCTATTCAGGAATGTATGATTCTTCATCATCATTTGGTCATGCCCTGAAAATAGCCTGATAAGGATTAGTGTATTTGTATGACATTGGAAGTAGCAAAGAAACAACAAGGTTTTTTATATAATTCTTAATTGTCTGTCCTATTTAAAATGCATTGAAAGGCATATTTAATTACTAAAGAAGCCTGATGATACTCAAACAGCACAAAGCACATATGGCAAATAGTACACAGCAGAAAGCATGCTTGATTTGTGATGCTGATAAAATTGATGTAGAAAGCCTGCTGCGATCCTTTCCATCCTGTGAGATCTCTGACATCATGCTGTGGGTGTTATACTTCATTTACTGTGATAAGTCTAGTTTTCAAATGACACTAAGAAGAAATATTGGAGTAGGGGAATACACAAAAGAGTAAATTCTATCATTTTAAAGGCAGATTCACTGCATCTAGCATTTCCAGCCAAGAACAATATTCAGTCTAAGAAGTGCTTAGTAAGTAGAAATTAACTTCCTGGTCTTTCTAGATTGTTTGGGGATTGATCATGGTATTCTGCCAAAATGTATTTGACAAGTCATGTTTGGAGAATAGGATACACCTAGTATTATAAAAGCATTAGAAGTGTGAAGGAGCAGTAACCAAATCACAGTTTATTGAATTTGTCCCTCAGTCATATTCCTTATCAGTAAGCACATCATCAAAATAAGGCATGATCTTAACCAATCTGTTTGATATGATCACAGTTTTCCGAGTTGATGCCTTATTGGCTTGCTTCCATATTTATAAACATCGTGTGTACCTGGAAATAAATAACAATTAAAATTAATAAATCATTTTTCCTAATTTTCTTCCCACCAAAATGTCACCAATATAGAAATCTACTGCACCCTAAAAAAAACAGTCTTCATTAAATGTTTTACATTTGATTCAAAGAAGGTAATGACCAGATGTACAGCTATATTGCAGAAAAACATGGTTCTCTCACAGAAGGAACAATAATATCTAACAGTTGTAGACAGAAGTCTTGGCGTGCATTTCTGATGACATTAGATATTTATGCCTAAACAGTTGATCTCTACATCTCCACTGACTATCTTTGGAACTTGTATACCTAGCTGATATGACTATGCTTATATTTGCTCTTAAGAATCTAGTGTTTACAGCCCAAAACCGAACACTTCTTGAACCTTTATTCAGTTGCCTGAAGACATCTGAGATACCATCAGTTATCCAAGACTTTAAAACAGATGGCTGTCAGATGTGATGTGGCCAGGGGGAGACCCACACAATTCTAGAGTAGTAGCTGCTGGCCAGGTGATCCTATAAAGCAACTCAAATGTTTTTAAATACCTAAGTTTAATCAGCAATGAATCAAGCCTACAATGAAGTTGTTTGCAAATGACAGAACAGTGGGAGACTGAGAGATATTTTATAAGGGCTCTATACTAAGCATACAAATTAGTAAAGACTACTTACATGGAACCTTTTCATTCTCATTATTTACAGATGGCCTAGATAATACAGGAGCTTTTTTTTTTTTTTTTTTTCGGTAAGAGCTGTTCTCTCTCTGACTTCACACAGCTGTTATGCTCTTGCAGTACTGACCTTGAATCCATCATTCATATCTATGAGTTATATTCTCAGTAGAAGAAACAAGAAAAACTGTTGAACTCATATGTCTAAGTTCATCCTAATCATGAAGATTTGATGTATATTTTAAGTGGAGCAACATTCTCCCAAACTACTGTTCTGTGTTCCAATCAATCCAACTGCTCTGTAAGTGGCAGAGCTACACAGCTGTAAGGCCAATAACACATTACATCGTCAAGACTGCATACTGCAATTAACAATTCTGATGAATTATCAATTCTGATGAATTGATAATGTGTGCATTGGATGAGTGGACAGTGAGGAGTGTTGAGAACTGGCTGAATGGCAGAGCCCAGATGGTTGTGATAAGGTGCGCAGAGTCTAGTTGGAGGCCTGTAGCTAGTGGTGTGCGCCAGGGGTCAGTGCTTGGTCTGGTCCTGTTTAACATCTTCATCAATGACCTGGATGAGGGGACAGAGTGTACCCTCAGCAAGTTTTGTGATGATACAAAACTGGGAGGAGTGGCCAACACACCAGAATGCTGTGCTGCCATTCAGCAAGATCTGAACAGGCTAGAGACATGGGTGGACAGGAACCAAATGAAATTCAATAAGGGCAAGTGTATGGTCCTGCACCTAGGGAGGAATAACCTCGTGCACCAGGACAGGTTAGGGGTTGATCTGCTGGGAAGTAGCGCTGCAGAGAAGGATCTGGGAGTCCTGCTGGAGAAAAAGCTCTCCATGAGCCAGCAATGTGCCCTCATGGCCGAGAAGGCCAATGGTATCCTGGAGTCCGTTAAGAAGAGCGTGGCCAGCAGGTCAAGTGAGTTTATCCTCCCCCTCTACTCTGCCCTGGTAAGGCCACATCTGGAACATTGTGTCCAGTTCTGGGCTCCCCAGCTCAAGAAAGACAGGGAACTACTGGGAAGAGTCCAGCGGAGGGCTACAAGGATGATTAGGGGACTGGAGCATCTCTCTTATGAGGAAAGGCTGAGAGAGCTGGGTCTGTTTAGTCTGGAGAAGACCGAGAAGGGATCTTATTAATGCTTAAAAATATCTAAAGTGTGGATGTCTAGAGGAACGGGCTAGATTCTTTTCAGCGGTGCCCAGTGACAGGACAAGGGGCAATGGACACAAACTGGAACACAGGAAGTTCCATCTGAACATGAGGAAAAACTTCTTTACTTTGAGGGTGACAGAGCACTGGAACAGGCTGCCCAGAGAGGCTGTGGAGTCTCCTTCTGTGGGGATATTCAAAACTCTCCTGGACGTGTTCCTGTGCAACCTGCTCTAGGTGATCCTGTTTTAGCAAGGGGGTTGGATTAGATGATCTCCAGAGATGCCTTCCAACCCTTACCATTCTGTAAATCTGTGAATTGAGGAGCTTCTACTATTATCATGTCTGCACAGTTGTCTGTTATTTTCTTCTTTAAATCTTACTTTAATATTTTAAAACTTTCAAGAGAAGAGGTTCCTAAAGGAAACTTGGCAGTTAATTTTTTTCCTGCTTTGCATCTCTAAAATCATAGCATCAAACAATCATAGAATCATAGAATATCTCAAATTGGAAGGGACCTATAAGGATCATTGAGTCCAACTCCCTGCTCCTCACAAGACTACCTAAAACTAAACCATATGATCAAGAGCATTGTCCAGATGCTCCTTGAACTCTGACAGGCTTGGTGCCGTGACTACTTCCCTGGGGAGCCTGTTCCAGTGACCAACCACCCTTCCAGTGAAGAATCTTTTCCTAGTGTACAGTCTGAAGTTCCCTGATGCAACTTCATTCTGTTTCCTTGTGGCCTATCACTGATCACCAGAGCCAGGAGATCAGCAGCTCTCCCTTTTCTACCCTCCTTGAGGAAATTGTAGACTGCAATGAGGGCACCCCTCAGCCTTCTCTTCTTCAAGGTGAACGAATCAAGTGACCTCAGCTGTTCCTCTTAAGTCTTACCCTTGAGACCTTTCACCACCTTGGTCACCCTATTTTGGACACAGTCTCATAGTTTGATGTCCTTCTTATATTGAGGCCCCCAAGACTGCACACAGTACTCAAGGTGGGGCTGCACCAGTGCAGTGCAGAGTGGGACAATCACCTCCCTTGACCGGCTAGCTATGATGTGCCTGGTGCACCTCAGGACACAGTTGTTCCTTTTGGCTGCCAGGGCACTCTGTTCACTCATATTCAACTTGCCATCAACCCAACACCCCAGATATCTTTCTGCGGGACTGCTCTCCATCCTCTCGTCCCCCAATTTGTATGTGTAACCAGGAATACCCCATCCCCAGGTGGAGAATCTATCACTCAGTCTTGTTAAATGTCATATGGTTGGTGATTGCCCAGCTCTCTAGTCTATCCAGATCTCTCTGTAAGGCCTTTCTACCCTCAAAGAAATCCACAGCTCCTCCTAGTTTAGTAACATCAGCAAACTTACTTAATGTACATTTGATACCTGCATCCAGATCATTTATAAAAACATTCACGAGCACTGGTGTTATAAATTGAGCCCTGGGGAACCCCACTGGTGACTGGCCACCAGCCTGATGTAACCCCATTTACTATTGTAACTCTTTGAGCTTGACCCATCAGCCAGTTGCTCACCCAACATGTTATGGACTTGTCTAGCAGTGTGCTGAACAGTTTATCCAGAAGAATACTGTGAAAGACAGCATCAAAAGCTTTGCTAAAATCCAAACCCACCACATCTACTGGCTTCCGTTGGTCAACTAGATGGGTTACTTTGTCATAAAAGGAAAGTAATTTACTTAAGCAGGACTTTCTCCTCGTGAACCCATGCTGGCTATGACCATGACTGCATTGTCTCTCACGTTTTTCAATAACTCCCAGAATAACCTTCTCCATAATTTTCCCAGGCCCTGAAGTGAGACTGACAGGCCTGCAATTACCAGGGTCTTCCTTCTTATCCTTCTTGAAAACTGGGACAACATTCGCCAGCTTCCAGTCTACTGGGACCTCTCCAGACTCCTATGACTGTTGAAAAATAATAGAGGTGCCACGTCAGCCAGCTCTTTCTTTTTTCTGGGATGAATCCCATCAGGCCCCATAGATTTATGTACGTCCAGCTGGAGTAGCAAGTCTTGAACAAGTTCAGAGTTCGCTGGGATATTATCATCCCCCAAGTCACGGTCTTCCAACACAGGGCTCCAGGGCTCCCAGGGCCCATTATCAGTGTTAAAGAGAGAGGCAAAGAAGGTGTTAAACATCTTTGCTTTGTCTATGTCCCTTTTTGTGAGGTGACTTCAAGTAACGGACCAATGTTACCTCTGATCCTCCTTTTCCCGTTATCATAATTTAAAAAGCCTTTTTTATTGTCCTTCACAGTGCTGGCCAGCTCGAACTCTGAGCTTTGGTTGTATGAATTTTCTCCCTACAGTGGTAAACAGCATTTCTGCAGTTCTCTTGTATCACCTATCCTTGTTTTCAGTGTCCATATATATAATTTCCTTTTCCATTTAAGGTCTGGAAGAAGATCCCTGCTCAGCCAAGCTGGCCTTTTCCCTGCTTGCTTGACTTCCAACACTTTGTAATTGCCTTCTGCTTCTCTCTTAAGAGATGGTTCTTAAAAACTGATGAGCATTCCTGGACCCCAACACTTCAAAAGCAGATTCCCAGAGAACCTAGCTAACTAGGTCCTTCAGCAATCCAAAGTCTGCTGTCCCTATATGAAGGGTCAAAGTTTTGCTAGTGGTTATCCTCCTATTGCCAACAATTTGAAACTCAGATACTTTGTGGTCACTGTGACCAAGACAGCCACCAATTACCACGTCACCCACAAATCCCTCTGTGTTTACAAACAACAAATCAAGGAAGGCCTTAGTACCTGCACCAAGAAGTTATCTTCAACATGTGTCTGGAATTTCCTAGACCTGTTTGTGTCCGCTGTATGATATTCCCCGTTGATGTCTGGGAAGTTCAAATCACCCATAAGGACAAGGGCAGCGGATCTAGAGATATCCCTTAATTCCCTGAGAAGGTATGCAAAACCTAGTCAACAAAATAAAACTATGATACTTGTGGACATCGTTTGCAAAACTGCTTTTACAAATAATGTTACTTTGTTAATATGCTTAGAGTTAACACTGGAAAGATGTTTAAGTGGAGGAAGAGGCAGTCTGCCTTTCCTAGGAAAGTTAGATTTAGGTAAGACATAATTTCTACTGAAATCTCTGATCAAACTTCACATTCAAACAGTATATAGCCATGCTAAATTGGACCAAAGATCTACTTAGTTCATCGATACAGTGACCTAACTCCTACTCCACCACTGATTTTGCATTATTTATTTACTTTATTTACTGATTCTCCAGTTGTGTCTTTCACAGGTTTCTTTTCTAAAGAGGCTTGTAGGATTTGTTGGGGTTTTTATAAATTGTCCTAGACTGTTCTTGAAAGTGAAAAAAAAGAAAAAGTCAGAAATTGGTAACAGGTGAGATGAGTATTAGATAAGGACAATTACAATTCGCTTGTAGTATAGATGTTTTCTATTAGCTCCAAATTAATTTCATTCCTCACATGATACAAAAAAAAAAAAAAAAGCAACAACTAGCAATCACAATGGCAATTGTCTTAATCTTATATTAGTTTTGATGACTGTAAAATAAGCATTTTTCATTTATTTGAGTTCAGAAACTCAGAAGGGTCCTATTTATCAATTGTTGTCCAAATATCTCTGCCCCAGACCTATTTTGGCTTAAAAAGATCAGCAGTTTCTCATTAATTATTTGAGAAGCTACATCATACTTGATGTACTACCTTCTATGATTTTGATAATTCAGTAGTAGAAAGATACAAAATAATTAATAGGACTTCAGGGGAAAAGGCAAAACGCAATGCAAGAGGCATAGCAAGAGACAAAGCAAGGTAGGGCAAGGAACTCTTCAGCCAGAAATACCTGCTAATAGTGTGAAGATGAAAAGCAGATGTCACACAGTATCTGAAATGTGTATCTTAAAAATTAAAATGTCATTACTCTATAAAGTAAGGCTGTATCTGTATAACCCTCCTCTCACTAATTTTGGAAAGAGACTTATGCTTTTACACTCCCTCTTATGACCACTGCATAACATTAGGAATTAATTATATTTTATCTCTGAAAATAATATATATTAAAATATTTGTATTTCTATTTTCTGTTTTCTCATATTATTAATTTAATTTTCAAAAAGTTTCTTCTTTTTCTGTTTTTCTAACCAACACGTTATCAACACTACTACTTATTAATTGAAAACTTAAAATAAAAAGCTTTTCCATTTTTTTTTTTATTCATGTTTATGCATTAGTTTAAAATGTTCCTAATGAGGTCAACAAAAAATAGTCTCCAGGCACTTTAAGCTGGCACTTTCTGGACTCTCACTCATAATTGCCAGGTAATTTACATTTGACCTGTACCTCCAAGTCAGAATGTTAATGCATTTTGCAAGGTGAATTCAAATCTGTCCTTAATTAGGGTGCAAAATAGGAAGAGTTATATTTTATCTGGAATATAACCTCAGCATTTCTGAATAATGGCATTAATGTGCAGGATCATAAAATATGCATTGGTAAGCACTTCCTCCATTATAGAATAATAATGAATTAGTATTTGAAAATTTTATGTTGCATCATCAACTACAATTTTTCCTTTTATTTTGGAAAGGAAGAGATACATATATATAAATGTGCACACACATATACTTGCATATTGCAGAGATGTTAGGAACAAAATAAATATACAGATGGACTGGAATGCTGCTGTTCCAGAATGGTAATTCATATATATACTTAGAGCTCATCCCTCTTTCATGTATATCCAAAAATCACAGTACCTGGAAGTGCTACAGAAAGTGTTGATGGTTGATTGCCCAAAGAACTGAAAAGAGACTGAATTTCTGTTTTCACACCTACACAGATTAATTTATTTATTTTAAAATATTTTACTATGTATCCACTGCATTGCTTCTAGGCATATTTAGCAAAAGATTAAGAGTATAAATTATCATAGCAAATCAACTTCCTACAACAGATTTGCCTACAGTTTGAGTGTATCCTGGGTAATCCAGTTCTTCAAGCTGTTACATTCTGTTTAGCCTTCCTTAGCCATTCTGTTTAGGTCTTCCCTCCAGTGAATATCATGCCCCTGCAGGATTTATGAACAGCTAAGTCTCCACTTGACTAGATATTTTTTTCACTCTGCACCTTGACCCAGCACAGAACTGAGCTGGTGATCTTTCCCTTACTTTAAGGAATTTACCTTGTTACTGTTCTTAAATAATTAGCATACCCCACAGTAAGGGATAGTTTTAATTGACATGAATTATTTGTGGGAAAAGACTTTTTTTTTTTTTTCCCAGAAATTTGCTCTAAAATGGATTTATGTATTTTGTAAAGTGCACACAAGTAAAGCAAAGCAAGGAATTCATTCACCACTTCCCATGGGCAGGCAGGTGTTCAGCCATCTCCAGGAAAGCAGGGCTCCATCATGTGTAACAGTGACTTGGGAAGACAAACACCATCACTCTGAACACTGACACCAACGGCCCCCCTCCCCTCTTCCCCAAGCTCCTTATAAACTGAGCATGACGTCATATGGTATGGAATATCCCTTTGGTCAGTTGGGGTCAGCTGTCCTGGCTGTGTCCCCTCCCAACAACTCGTGCACCCCCAAACATCCTGGTGGCAGGGCAGTGCGAGAAGCAGAAAAGACCTTGGCTCTGTGTAAGCACTGCTCAACAACAACAAAAACATGTCTATGTAACAAAAACATCTTTATGTTGTCAACACTGTTTCCAGCACAAATCCAAAACCTAACCTCATACTAGCTACTATGAAGAAAATTAACTCTCTCTTAGCTGAAACCAGGACATTAACAAATAACAACACAAAGTTCTTCTGGCTTGGCAACCCTGTAAAGCTCAAATTTTTTCTACCTACACATAGGTTGTGTGATTTCTAACAAGATATGGCTCTGTGGGGCCACTGCCACATGCAACAACACAAAAGGGGGGAAGTGACCCAATAAGCTACCAGTGGCAGCCTGAAAAGATTCTTCCCACAGAGGGAAGAAACAGTAGTAGACCTAGGACAGACAGCGAGGGATTGTCCCAGGGTAAAGGGAGTGGAAAGGGCTTTTTAAATTATTTTTTAAAGAGATTAATCATATCACTGAAATATGAACTTTTTATTTTCTTTTCCTGATTTCTTTTCTTTGAAGTATCTCTCATTTACCCTTCCCCTGTAGAAACATCCTCTTCCTTCTTGGTATCTGTAGAAGGATGAGAAAGTGTATCCTGGAACAATTATTAAAATCAAAATTTCTGAACTAATATGTTTAAACATGAAAACTTTCAAAATAGATAACTAAACCCTTTAAAAGGTTTCAGCTGAAGAACTCCAATGTTTTAGGGGTATAGTCTTTAGCAATGCTATAAAGATCTTGAATAACATCTAAAAAACCAAACCTCTGAATTATTACACTTATCCTTTTGGACAACACTGTATTCTCAACTAATTTTGCCAGTGTAAGTATCACTACTTTGTAAATGCCCCCCCCCCCCGCCCCCCCCAAATTTGTAGACATTGACATTAATGCTTCAGATGTTGGACCAAAGACTCATTGAATAAACAAATTCTTTGAGGAAAGTTCAGCTTCTGAAAATATCTCTTTTAGCATCTGCATTTTGTTTAAAAATCTTTACATCAAACACTGATATTTCATACAGATAGAATTAGGTATTTGTAATAAATTCTCAGAGGTATTTTTTGTTTTATTTTCATGTAATTTTGAATAGTGGGAAAAAAGGAAATAATTTCTCTGACAAATTTTTGTCTATTTTTCTAAACTGCTGAATAAACTAAAGTATAAATTCCAGCTGTTCCTGATACCATCTAGTTTGGTATGGTAAGAGTTCTTGCAGAAATCATAATCATATCCCTGTTTAGATATTATGTGGGATTCATCCATTAACAGTCTTAAAAATTAAGTTCAGAATTCTGAAGTGGAAAGGACAGTGGAAATGGACAAGGAGCCAAAAGTCTCAAATGAGGAACAAATGATTGGCTTCCTAGTTTTCAGGACTTCCAGGCTGTCCTGGTTTTGGCTGAGATAATTTTATTTTTAGTAGCTGGTATAGTGCTGCAATTTGGATTTACTATGAGAATAAAGATGATAACACACTGAAGTTTTCAGTTGTTGCTAGGTAGGTGTAGTGCCTACACTAAGCCAAGGACTTTTCAGCTTCTCAGGCCCTGCCAGGTGCACAAGGAGCTGGGAGAGCACAGCCAGGACAGCTGACCCAGACTGGCCAAAGGGATATTCCCTGCCATAGAGCATCATGATCCGGATAGAACTGGGGAAGCCAGCCAGGAGGTGGGATCGCTGCTTGGAAACAGACTGGGTATTGTTTGTTGTTTTTTTCTGTTCTTTTTTTTTTTTTTTTTTTCCCACAGATGGGGGGGGC
>VXBL01006863.1:602680-615368 GCA_013400195.1 Aramus guarauna
TGAGTGCAGTTGTGCATCGCTTGTTTATTATTATTATTATTATTATTATTATTATTATTATTATTATTATTATTATTTATTCCTTCATTATCCTATGAAACTGTCTTTTTCTCAAACCAGGGGATTTTTTCCATTCTCCTCCCCATTCACTTGCAGGGGTAGGGGTAAGCAAGCATCTGCATGGTGCTCAGTTACTGGCTGGGATTAAACCATGACACAGGCTCAATTTATATTATATAATCTTATATAAGGCTGAATATTAACAGCATGTTAGGTGTCCCTATATAACTGTGTGCAAATGCTCAGCACAAGTCACTAATTTTCAATCATACACATTTCTAAGGCTAGTTATCTGCCCAAGGAATGATTACTTCTAAATGAAGTTGAAGCTGTCATGGTTGATATCATGGATCTCAAAGTTAAATTTTACCTTGCTCATCTATCAAAGATATTGTATATTGAAAAGAGGATATTACATACAGAGGGGAAAAATGCTATTAACTCCTATAGAACACAGTGCATCATATGCATGGGTTGTTGTGTGGCTTTGTTGCGCAAAGTATAACCTCACATGGTAAAATATAATAATATTTTTTTTAGTCAATAGTTTGAGCCAGAAATAGTAAATCAAATTATTATGGTAACTGAAGCAGTGACAACGCTGAAAGAAACTGATCATTTTCCCATCTGTTCATCAGGATATGAATACAAATAAGAGCATCATAGCACATGGGTATTTCTCAGTACAAAGTTCTTACTTAGAAATCTAAACAAAACTGCTGTCCTACAGGCTTTAGGTGTGTGTAATCCACTGGTCTTCAATCTTGAACTGAACTGACTAAATATATTTCGAGGATTGCATAAATAGCAGATTTCCATGGAAATTTACTGTAGAAATATCTATGGAGTCTATGAAAGAACAAAGTAAATATCTAGGAACTAATCACAACTTTCCTCCTCGTACTGTATGAAATATTAGAGGTTGAACTACTACTCTGTTAACTTCTTTTGTGACTCTGATGTTGGAAAATCTTAAGTGTCGTAAAGGAGCGTTTGTGTGTATGATGGTCTGGAAAGTAAAGCTGGCTCCAGAGCATTAAACTTCTGTAATTCTCAGCCAGTAAACTTAGAGATGACTGTTGGAACATCCACACTATCACTGCATGGAGATATTGAGCAAAGAATTCAAAAAATACATTGTTTTCTTGACCCACATAGTATGTCAATGGAGCGAAGCTGAGCAGAAAAGAGAATTTCATCTTGCATATAAAATAAAATTGCAACACCACGTAATGTATATTAGTGTTTTTTTTCCTCAGATCCTGGAGTTAATATAATAAGCCACAGCTACCAAAAATCTCCTGTGGATTGAAAATTTTAATGCATTTATATGCAACACTCCTAAGGCATTTCCTCAAAGGCTGCAGTATAGTAACCACTCTGATTGGCATTACTAATTCTATCATTTATCACCACAGAGAGGATAAGTGTTTCAGCTGGAAGAGATTGCAATGAATGTTTTTATCTGTACCATCCCTTCAAGAAATTGAGGAAAGTCTTCCATGCCAGAAGACTCCAGGCTTGATTTTGGCATCATGCGTTCAGTGTTATTTGGCTGAATATCTATGGTTTTATTGGATTTGAAGGCAGCTAAAGGAAGCTAGTTTAAAGACCCAGTGTCTAGTATAGATTAAAACGAATGCCCTCCAGATGTTGAAAAACTATCACAGCTGTACTATCCCCACTCAGATGGAGTTTATTTAATGTAAAAATTAGAAATGTCTATTTCAGCTAAATATCCAATGCAAAGAAACAGA
The DNA here is from genome assembly GCA_013400195.1 of Aramus guarauna. Taxonomy (NCBI): domain Eukaryota; kingdom Metazoa; phylum Chordata; class Aves; order Gruiformes; family Aramidae; genus Aramus; species Aramus guarauna. Next base: position 604,498 of record VXBL01006863.1, read on the forward strand.
CATTCTTGGGAAGGTATTTATCAAACTTCTAAAGACACTTAGTGTAGGATGAAAGAAATTCCCAACTGTAGATACCTACTTCTCACCATTAACAATGAAAAGATCATATAGTGGGTAGCTTGTTTTAATTTTCTCAGTTTAATACTATATGACTGCAGTGGTAAAAAAGCCAATGGGATGCTGAGTTGCATCAACAAGAGCATCACCAGCAGAAATAAAGAAGTCATTATCCCACTCTACTCAGTGCTTGTCAGGCCACACCTGGAATACTGTGTTCAGTTTTGGTCCCCACTATACAATAAAGATGTGGACAGGCTGGACAGAGTCCACAGAAGGGCCACAAAGATGATCAAAGGACTGGGAAGCCTACCATATGAGGAAAGACTGAGAGAATGGGGCTTGTTCAGCCTTGAGAAAAGAAGGTTTAGGGAAGACCTCATCACCATGTTCCAGTATTTCAAGGGTGGCTACAAAGAAGATGGAGACTCCCTTTTTACCAGGAGTCACATGCAAAAGATGGGGGGTAATGGGTGCAAGTTACTCCTGGGCATATTCCAATTGGATACAAGAGGACAATTTTTCACGACAACAATCAGTCATTGGAATAATCTCCCCAGGGAAGAGGTGGATTCCCCAGCATTGGACAAGATTCAGCTGGACAGGGTGCTGGGCCATGTGGTCTAGATGGAGCTAGATGGAGCTATTGCCAAGAAAGGTTGGACCAGATGATTCTAGAGGTCCTTTACAACCTGGTATTCTACAATTCTATGATGATTTTATGATGACACTGAATTTTCTCTTCATCCCTGCTCTGTAGTCACATGAACATTTCATAATTTCCTGCTTCAAAACTTTAAAAAGTCTCAGTCTGGAAAAAAACAATGTAAGAACTGGGGAGAATTATACAAAATTATAAGTTAACAATTGTAATTACAAAAAAATAAAAAAGGACAAAAAGAAAAAGGAAATAGCAAATACAAAATGTTCTATTGTGATCTCAAATTCATTGCCAGAAGATGTTGTGGATGCTAAAACCTAGGAATGATTCAAATAGGCATTAGAAAAATTCCTGAATGAAAACTTCACTAAACACAAAGATGAGAAATCAGCTCCACTTCAACTAAGTCTTAAAATGCAGGTTGCTTAACGTATCAGAAAGATACATCACCTGCAGCATCATTGTTCTAAGAATACCTTATAAGCTCATAATCTTCAGCTTGAATAGGCTGATCACTGAGTTATGCATTTGTATTGCAACAAAGGTAATCATAACTAGCAGGCAGGAATATCCACTAGGACATGTTGTGGTGGGTTGCACTTGGCTGGCTGCCAGACCCCCACCTAGCTGGTTGGTCACTCCCCCTCCTCAACAAGACAGAGGGATAAAATAAGATGGAAAAGCTCTTGTGTCAAGATAAAGGGTGTTTACTTACCAATTACTATCACAGGCAAAGCAGCTTACTTGGGGAAAATTAATTTAATTTATTGCCAATTAAAAATGAAGTAGGTAAGATGGTAAGAAACGAAGACAAAACTCAAAAGCACTGATGAGTTGTTCTATAGGTAATTAGGAGAAATTTCTGGATCAGCAGCCCTTGTCATTATGGGAGATTTCAACTTCCCAGACGTCCACTGGGAACATCATAGTGCTGTGATGAGCAGGTATTGGAAATTGGGCAATCACCAATGGCATGACATTTAGCAAGTTAAAATGCCAGATTCTGCACCTAGGACAGAGTAATGCTGGGCACAAGTATGACTTGTGAGAGCAGTGGCTGGAGAACAGCCCTGCAGAAAGGGATCTGGGGGTTCTGGTTGGCAGCAGCTCAACATGAGCCAGCAGTGTGCCCTGGCAGCCAGGAGGGCAAACTATATCCTGGGGGCATCAACACAGAATAACCAATTGCTCAAGAGAGGTGATTGTCCCGCTGTACTCCGCATTGGTGTGGTTTCACCTGGAGTGCTGCGTGCAGTTCTGCGACCCACAGTTTAAGAAGGATGTGAAGGTCCTTGAGTGTGTCAAGACAAGGGCAACAAAGGTGGTGAAAGGGCTGGAAGGCATGTCCTGTGAGGAGCAGCTGAGGAGTTTGAGCTTGTCTAGTTTGGAGAAAAGGAGGCTGAGGGGTGACCTCATTGCTCTCTGCAGCTTCCTGAGGAGGGGATGTGGAGAGGGAGGTGCTGAGCTCTTCTCCCTGGTATCCAGTGCCAGGGCACAGGGGAATGGTTCAAAGCTGCACCAGGGGAGGCTTAGACTGGACATGAGGAAGCATTTCTTTACCAAGAGAGTTGTCAAACACTGGAACAGTCTTCCCAGAGGTCGATGACCTTCCTTGGGTCGATGACCCAACCCTGTTAGTGTTTAAGAGGCATTTGGACAATGCCCTTAAGAACATGGTTAAACTTTTGGTCATCCCTGAAGTGGTCAGGCAGTTGGACTAAATGACCACTGTAGGTTCCTTCCAATTGAAATAGTCTATTCTATTCTATTCCCCCTTCTGCTCTTCAACTGCCCTTCTTCACTCAATTTCACTGCTTCATTCCCAATTCTGTACTTCATCCCCATAATGAGTGGCAGAGGGGGATGGGGGTTGCAGTTAGTTCCTCTCTGATGCTCCTTCCTCCTCACCCTTTCTCACTGCTCCAGCATGGGGTCCTTCCCACAGGCTGCAGTTCTTTCAAGATCTACTTTAGCATGGGTCCTTTCCACAGGGTGCAGTCCATCAGGAACACACTGCTCCAGCATGGGGTCCTTCCCACAGGCTGCAGTTCTTTCAAGATCTACTTTAGCATGGGTCCTTTCCACAGGGTGCAGTCCATCAGGAACACACTGCTCCAGCATGGGGTCCTTCCCACAGGCTGCAGTTCTTTCAAGATCTACTTTAGCATGGGTCCTTTCCACAGGGTGCAGTCCATCAGGAACACACTGCTCCAGCATGGGTCCCCCATGGCTCCAGCTTCTGTCAGAAAACCTACTCCAATGTGGGCTCTCCATGCGCTGAAGCTTCTCTTAGTGCACATCCACTTGCTGCAGCATGGGGTCCTCCATGGGCTGCAGGTTGAATCTCTGCTCCCCATCATCCTTCCTCCATGGGCTGCAGGGGGACAGCCTGCTTCACCATGATCTTCTCTATGGGCTATAGGGGAATCTCTGCTCTGGCACCTGAAGCACCTCCTTGCCCTCCTTCTTCACCAGCCTGGGTGCTCACAGGGTTGTTTCTCTCTCTTCTCTCTCACAACTGCTGAACACTGGCTTTTACCTTTTCTTAAATATGCTTTCCCTGAGGCACCACCATCTTGGCTGGTGGGGTCAGCTGTGTCCTGTGGTGGGGCCATTGCAGCTGACTGGAACCAGCTGTGTCTGGCACAGGGCAGCCCCTGGCCTCTCCTTGCAGAGGCCACTCCTACATACCCCCACTGCCAAAACCTTAACACCTACATCCAATACAGAGGTTTATAACAGAGCACAAGCAATCTTGTTTCAGTTAAATGGAGCATGTAGGAGGTATTTTATTGGCATAACTAACATTGCAACACTCGCATTTGCCTTTTTAAGAATTACTTTTTGGGGCTTGATACCTGAAACACGCAGTGATCAATTCAGCAGTCATGGGGGATCTCTCCAGATATCTGCCTAATATCTTCAACATGCATCAACTGGCTACATGTAGTATGTGTAATAGTAATGTTTACTGTGTGGTGGGCATGAAATGGTGTGAGCGGAAGAGATTGAAACCAATTTAGTGAAGGCACAGTACAGAGCACAGCATATCAGCTGAAGAAAATGGTGCTTGAAGTCTGGCTGCCTGTCATTCAAGGCATTGATTCTTCAGAAGAAAACTTAAATCAATATGGCTAATGGAGAAAGTCCTAAAAACAAAAGGAGAGCTTTCACATTTCTGATGTGTCCTGCATAGAAAGCGGTGTCTGACTGAGCTATGCAGACAAAATGTCTTCTCTTTCTTAAGGGAGCGATAGTTTGAAAGTGTTCAGGACTGATGGCATTTGATGTTAACATGTTTATCAATCTCTATATGATTTCATCAGCTCGTGCATTATAACCAAGGTGGTGCATTATAACCGAGGTAAAGAAGATACATTTACTTGTCCCTTATTTTTGTTTCCCACTTTACTCTGCAAAGAAAGGAGCAGCAGTATGGGGCATAGGAATCATTTCACCCAATGCCAGTTGTCTAAAAATAATTGGTAACTATTTTAAGCAAGTTATCTAGGTTCTTTCTACAGCCAGTGGAGGGGAAAAAATGTTTTCCAAATTCATCCTGTTATAAGTGTCTGGCTGTCTAAAATAGGTAACATGGACAGCTTTCACAGTGTCTCTTCACCCCTTTATATCTAGATCCAGGTTTCAAGGACACAACTGGAACATAAATGCACTGTGAAGATCAACAGCCTAATTAAAATATGGTGCTAAAATATTGTCTTTTACATTTATCTAGTTACTTTCTTTTAGACAAAATAGCAACAACAGTTAATGACACTTTAAAGTGTAGTAGTTTTTCTCTCCTTTTAAATATATTTTTCATTTTTATCTATTTCTGCCTGTTAATTCAACAGTCTTAAGCAGTATTCATTAAAAATTTGCTTTATTTTCTTTTCTACAACATTCAAAATGGGTGATATTTCAGGTGGAAGGTCCTTCATCTGGGCAAGTTGTCATACTCTAAGGAAAGTCATACAGCTGATTATGGGTTCATATAAAAGAAAACGAATGACCATGAGTAAGTCAATACATCAATAGAGAGGAATAGTAAAACAAAGTCTCTCCTCATGCAATAATTTTGTAAGCTAAACGTGTGACTCAGGGCTAGCTGATACAGATTACTTGTACTGTGCTCTTTCAGGCCTGCTTGTAGGACACAAATAGGTTCACTAGGAGATTTGGATTCTGCCACAGAATTTCAGGTTTTACAAGATTTGAGCCCAAAATTTTAACTGTGAAAGACAAAAGTCGAATCTCCATTCAGCATTTTTTTTTTTTTCTCCCTGTATCCCTGAACATCCCCAGAACTCTCACTTATCCATATGCAGAGAACTTCTATTCAGCTTCAGAAGTGATTCTTCACAGAGCAAATACAGGTCTGGGATCCCAGACAGGATGAAAAATAAATCTAGTTTATATATATATATATATCAGTCTTAAAACTGGGCAGAGGCAGTTTCTTTCCTGCTTTCTTGACAAGCCTTTTGTAAAAGATCTTTGCTGTTTTCCTGAAGATGCAGAATTTTAACAGAAATTTCATATGATTTTATCTTGTTTGACATGCTTGTTAGATATTAGACTAATCAGAGAGCTATTAATAGAATAATAGACCTCTTTCAGTACTTTCAGCAAAGCAAGAAATTACAATGCAGTAGGTGGCACTTTTAAATTTTAAGTGGTACTACAGTACTACTTTATGTACAATATTCTAAGAATGCATATATTTATGTGGGGTGACATCTAGCTTTGGAAGTGATATAAAAATGAAAAGTATCTTAAACTGGAATTGCATAGAAAAGCTTTTCATATCCTGCAAGACTTAAGAAATTTAAAAAAGAAATTCCAGTTCCAAAAAGCAATTTTTTTTCCATGCAAGTATATTTCCAATAAAATTTAAGACAATAAAAAATTAAGCTAGAAACTTTTTTAGAACATTTTTACTTCAAAATCACTTCAAAACCATTGCAAGAAGCATAATTTTCAATAAAACCCAATGTGTTTAATTTTGAATTCTTTTTTTTTAAATTTTGAAACCACTTTTAATTAGAAGATTTACCAAAGTGAATAACTTCAGTTCACTTTTTTCCTTTAAAATTCTTTTTTACAAAATCCCCAGGAGCAATATATTAATGGGAAACATTGATCCAGTGGTTTTGGTTTGTTTGTTTTTGGTTGGTTTGTTTTTTGGTTGGTTTGTTTGGTTTTTGTTTTGTTTTGTTTTGTTTTTCTTTATAGTTCATAGCTGACAGAAGAGGGTGTTCCTCTGACAGTTTAATAAAGTATTATATTATCATAGTATTAAGTCTGAAAAATAAAATAAAGCTTTATGCTTTCAGCTGTTTCTTAAAATTTCTGCTCCTTTTGGATGCTCAACCTGAGTTGCGTAAAGATAGATCTTTGTAATCCCAAGCACTAACAAATGCTATTAAATTTATTAAAACAAACAAATCAAAACAAAAAAGTTTATAGAAAAAGCACCCAGAAGGTAAGGATAAGATTACTGTTAGTCTACAAAAAAACAACCAACCAAACAGAAAAAAAGGAAAATACTATTATAAAAACCCTTCCTTTCACATATATTTTAATTTGTAAAACAAAATTTAATACACATCTTTATGCTCTGTTTTCCAGTTTGTTTCTGATTAGAATTAACTGTAAAATATCAATGAACTTTGTGAAAGTTTCCCAGCAAGGGTCAACTTTTACCCTTCAACCTGGACCACATCTTGGTGTTTGAAGTTACAATTTTGAAGCTTCTTGTAGAGAGTAAAATGATTGCTCAAAAAAAAAAAAAAAAAATGCAATCTCGGAAAATTCACCCTTAATTCAGTATTGATCTCACCAAAGTATTCCTGTTGTTGTCTCACCTCGCTGTGTTGTACATCTCCCAAGGTTCCCAGAGGCAAGATCACAGTGAGAGCAAGTACAAGGATTTAGATACCCTACGAGAGTTTGGAACAGAGGAGGGCCATAAAAATGACCACAAGGCTGGAACATCTCTCCTATAAAGAAAGGCTTCCAACCTCAACCATTCTGTGATTCCATGATTTTATTTTACTAACATTTTGTCTTTGATGTTTCCTACATAACATTCCTACGTAACATATACTGATCTGTGACATGATATGTGTTCCATTTTCAAGTTCATAAAATATTACTATAAGTGTAGATTTCTTCTGTAAAATCTGTAGGATATATATAAATATATGTTTTAATATATATGTGTATATATGTATATGGGAATATCTGAAATGAGTACTGGAAGTCACATAAATATGTATCAAAGCCAGTAAAATATTATTTTAATTAAATAACAAATTTCAACCTTTTTTTAACAGTGAAAAACAGGGAGAGTTTAGTTCAGTAGAAGATATTTCTTTACCTTTAAATAAAGCTCAGTGCTTTTATTTTGGATGTGTATAGGAGAATGGGACATAGACTAAGCGTCTATTTTAAGGGTAAAATGCATAGTTCTCCAGAACAGGAACTGCAGTATCAAAATTTGAGTTTTTCAGTTTGGGAGGATGGGTTCCTACTTACAGTGTAAACAAAAACATTTTCAGGTTTGATTTCTTTTAATCCTAAACAACAGGTGAAGCTGGGAGATTGCACCAGAAACATGCTTCTATATGATGACCTGTTTTTTTTTACTGTTTCCTGGATATCAGTTATAGATAGTGGAGCTATAACTGTCAGCACAAGATATGCTAACTGAACTTTTGGACTTGGCAGGTTTTTTACTTTTAGTCTTCTTCACTAACTATACTGTTCCTGAAAAAGTTGCAACATTTTTTTATAGAGTAATTTGAGAAATTTAGTATAAATAAAGGAAAGTAATAAAAGGTTGCATGTAAGATCCCACAAAATCATGTGAGTTTAAATAAATGAATAAATAAATAAATAAATAAATAAAAACATTTTGTTAATAAAGATTTCTGATTTACTAGGGAGAGAGAAATGGGATTCTGTTCTGGTTAGTATATCTATTCATATTTAAGACAAACTGAGATCACAGAATGCTTATAAATCTTTCCGTTAAGCCTACAAAATCTTTGTTTTCAAATGTTAGGCAAGTATCAATGTCATTGGAAAAGAGGTCACCTACTCCAACCTCCTGCTTGAAGCCAACATTAAGTCCTATTTGGTAATCAGAACCAGCAAAGATACATTTTACGGATCTTGTCCCTTTTTATATCATCTGTCACAGCTTAAAATTATTTAGCTCCATCCTCTCTGTAACTCCCCTTCAAGTGGTAGTAAGCTGCTTTTAGATCACCCCTTACATTTGTTTTCACTAGACTAAGCAAGTCCAGTTGCCTCTACCTCTCAGCTCAGGGAGGGAGATCTGAATATCTTTGAAGCTTTCCTTCAACCCTTTCCCAGCGTGTATACAGAAAGTTATTTCCAGGATGTTGTAAATATCATGAACATCTTTATCACTTTTATAGTTAGTATGTATAATCCCAATATTAGAAGCTCAGGACAAAGTTAACCTAGCCCAGTATTCTCTCTGACAGTATGAGATGAGTAGAGAAAACGTAGAAAATATATTGCAATCCTTTCTTCAAGATCCTCCAGAATCCTCTTCTCACTCCACTAATCCACAGATGTGGATTTCTTGAGCTAGATTTTACATCTACATGTTTGTATTCAATAGCCCATGTTGGATCTTTCTTCCTTGAATGTTTCTAGACATTTTCTGCATCCTTTTCTGAGTCTCCAGCAGTGAGTTCCAAATTTTAAACACAAATCCAAGAAAAAAAAAAATTATTTGAATAAAGATCTATTAGGGGAAGAAAGATAATGTTGAAACAGCCTAAAGAAAAAAACAGTCTGTGATCATAAGCTCAAGAGGTCAGGACAGAGGTATTTCTTACAAATGTCACGTAACAAAACTACTATTTTAATTACAGAAAACAAACAAACAAACAAACACCAAACTGAGGCAGGAAGACTGTTTGGTGAGAAGTTTATTCTATTTAATAAAATATTTAAAATGTACTTGAAGAATAATCACTAAAGAGAATTTAAATTAGTACTTAGGCAAAAGTGATTAATAATTTAGGCTTAATATTCAGCATGAGTTCAGGGTTTACAGGCTTAAAGTAAACTCAAAATATTTAAAATATTGTTCATCAGTTTCTGTTTGTACTAATTTTTAAGATTATTGTCAATATAACAAAGAAAAAATTACAATTGCCTTTTTGCATCAATTTAAAAATGAATGTTTAAAATATCATTGTAGCAATTAATAATAATTCTGAGATTCACCTTCCATTAATTTGTATTGGAGGCATAATAAAATGACCAGGCTATTTCCAAGTTTTCATAAAATAAACATAGTCCTCAGAACTGCATGGATCAAATGAAAAAAAATTACTTTTATTTAAAATAAAATGGTATTTCAATACATTTGGTATATGAAAATAGCTTTCATAATGGAACAAGATGCAGAAATACATTCTTTTGTATTATTGTCATGTGCAGTGCTGACATCTATTTTAACAGCATATGCATGATTTACATTAATGATCTGACAAAGTCTGTGAATTTACCTGACTGGCTACCAGTTTACTTTTAAGTATGAATTCATGATAAACATTTCAATCTTTCCATGATAAATTAAAAATTCACTACTAGAACAATTCTAGTTCATGTCTACTGGAATCAGGGATATTATAATGACAAAAAATATGTCAATAAGAAATAATTTTAAGAACTTGTTAATGTTGTGCCCAGCATCTTGAATTCACTATCACAGGCATGCCTCATAGCTGTTTTCCAGTGATTTTTTAGTTAGTTCAAGTAATCTACAGAGAACCCTTTTTTTCTTTAGCATTGGCATTTCATAATTAGTTCGGTCTCTAAATACCACAAGCCAGATTCTCATCTCTTCTATCAATGAAAAACATTTTATAACTATGTGAGAGCAGAAAAACACCTTATGCCTTTATCTGTTAAAAAAAAAAAAAAAAAAAAAAAGTTTTTAAGAAAATTTTGGAAACAACACAAAAAACTTGCAATATATTATGAATGTGGTCCTTAAAATGTGGACTCCCATAGATATTAGAAATGTCAGTCTTTGAAGTATTTCACATGTTCAATTTTTTAGAGATTGATTTTTTTATTTTGTTAAATGAAAAATATGTTATTCAAATTTCTGTTTATTAGTTGATGCTATCACATATACTCCAAAATAAAATGTAAACTGAAAAAAAAGTATCAAAATTAGCAATTAATATTTTATATATTTTTTAAAACAAAAAATGTTTAAGTATAGTCAGAAGAATTGTTAACAAAGTTTTGGCTGAAAAGCCTATATAAAGAATTTTTGACAACACTAGAATTTTGGCTAGCAATTTTTCCTTTAAAAAAGGTTCAGAACTAACTCAAAGTTCCATGTGAAAATGCATGTAAACCCAAAAATGTTATTTTAGAATTAAAGATGATTACTGTATCTTTTTGGCAACACAATTTTTTCCTCTGTCTCTAAGCACAATAAAGTATCATTAAATTGAATAAATTAAGCTCAATTATTCCACTTTTCTGAATTCTCAGCTTTTATCTCCCATCTCACTCCTTGAGTCTGCTCATAATTTCCATTATTTCCTTAACTCCAAACCAGCTTTAGCCTTCATGAATTCAGTTTTCACTACATCTCTCTCACGTAGATGAGTAGTAGTTTAGCAAAAACTGAAAGCATTTATTGTGTTATTGACTGTGATATCCAGCAAGAGACCCTGCTCAAGAATCCTAGACCTAGAGGAAAAATAAAAATAAAGAAAGAGTCCCTACCTTACAGATATTCAAGCTATGTGCTGTCAGTCATTACCTTCCTTCCAAAGTATGAGAAATAAAATTGCTTTCCTCCTATAGTGAAAAAGGTACAGCAAAATTCTTTTCCTTCATGGAAGCTATTGATTTATTCTAGCTGAATAATTGGTCCCAAGAGCCTTGATCAGAAACTGAAACAATTCCTGTGTCTCATTAAGTGTGTTAATTTAGCAACTTTGCAGCATAGTTGTAAAAATTTACCTACCTTGGCATATAAGCTACTTGCCCACTCTTTACCTCAATGACTAATGACAATTAAAAAAACCCAACAAAACAACCATATTGATACTTCATTTGCCTTTAATTAAAAAAAAAAAAA
>VXBL01006863.1:615413-644365 GCA_013400195.1 Aramus guarauna
AAAAAGAAAAAAAAGAAAAAATAAAAGAAAAAAAAAAGGCAATCACTTCCTCTGGGCAAATGGGCAATTAAAAATCAATTGGCTCATAATGAGTGTACAATAATACCCCACCAAATGCATTAGGACACTTACTGCAAAACAACGCCACTTTGAGCACTATACTGTTTAATTTTAGCACTTCCAACACTTCAAACTGACTCTCCTTTCACTCTAGCTTTAAAGCAAAATACTGTGATCCAAGTCAAGCTTTTTCTGGCATGCTGCTTACATTAGTATTTTATATATTCATATTTTTTCTTCACATTCTAATAGTTTTCCTAGCATTTTAAGGAGTTTGAATATTGATAAATTTATAGTGGTTTTATAAAATGGGCAATAATACAAGAAAATAAGAAAAATGTAACAAATACTTCTGGCTTTATCTTCATGAAACTTCAACAATCTTATGGCTTGTCATTGCTCTTATTCACTTTACATATCGCACACTAATTGAATAATAATTGTAGAGGCCATAGTATTTCTAAACAGTGTTTTAGAAATTATTATCTAAAATTGAAAAAATATGCAGTGTCCTAACACACTGTACTACTGAAATTATTCTTGGCTGTATGTCTCGAAATATACAGTGACAACTTGGAGTGCTGCTTTCATCATGGGGAAGCAATGAGGATTATTTTGAGTGTACTGACCAGAGCTAGTCAAAACATTTTTGACAAATATCTTCTCATTAGAATGTGATGCTCTGTCGAAGATGTATTTATTTTGACGTGGGTTTTTAATGGGTACTTTCCTGATGTTCATAGTTCTCTAGGCTCTGCTGCACTGGCTGTGATGAGAAACAATATGAGGGGGAAGAGGAAATAAAATTTGGGACATATACTTTGATACATGGTTGCTTTCACAACCATATTAAGACTGTTTTGTCCAGATTCCAGCATTGGATTCCTCCCACTCTTCAACACAGAGCTTTGGCAGGGGAAAGTTGTAGTGAAATGTGGTTGTTATCATAGAGCAAGCTCTGACATGTTACATTGGTAATTTTAAAAAGAGGAGTAGAATATTAGAAATTGCTGAAGCATGTTAGTCATCCACATTATTCAGAACAGTTGAGATGGTCAAGCTGCACAAGGTGGGTTTGTTTGTTTCTCCCCCTTCTCATTTCCCAGAAAGGCATATATTTACTTCTGCCTCTGCAGTGAGACCAAGGAAAACCAGATCTGTGTCTTCTTATCTGTGCTGTTTTGGGTTTGTTTTTGTTTGGTTTCTTTTTGGGTTTTTTGGTTGTGTTTTTTTTTTTTTTTTTGTTTTGTTTTTGGTTTTTTTTTTTGGTTTTTTTGTTGTTTTTTTTTTTTTTTTTGTTTTGTTTTTGGTTTTTTTTTTTGGTTTTTTTTGTTTGTTTGTTTGTTTTATAAAACCAGGGGAAAAAAAATAAAATTACAGTATCAATTTGTTTTGATAGGCGTGTCATGGATCACAGATCTTTTGCTGTGAGGCCTCAGTTTCAACAGCTCAACAAAGCTTTAGAAGTATCGAATGAAGCAAAATCAAGATTGAGCTGAAGAGGAGAGGCAGTAAGATGGAGAAAAGATGTGATGGAGCAAGAATCAAGACTTACTAAAGGCAAGATGTGATTCAGTGACATTTTGGCTGGAGTACTGGCATAAAAAAACCCAAACAAACAAATAAATAGATAAATAAATAAATAAATAAATAAATAATCAAAGAAACCCCCAACCCCCCAAAAAACCCATAAAACCAGGAGAAAAGGAGGAGTGTTCCAAGTCTTATGTTTCAGGGCAACAGGATGAGAAGGGTTTGGGGTTTTTTTTCTATGTGCAGTTTAGTTTAGCTTTGGGTTGGAACATTTTTGCAATTTTCTTTTTTTTATCTGGAGGATTGGAGGAGAAAAGAAACCTGATGAAACAACTACAGGTAATGACAGAAAAGTATGCTACAAGCTCAACTTCTAATGCCAGCACGAAAAGAGTGTTCCAAGTCTTATGTTTCAGGGCAACAGGATGAGAAGGGTTTGGGTTTTTTTTTCTATGTGCAGTTTAGTTTAGCTTTGGGTTGGAACATTTTTGCAATTTTCTTTTTTTTATCTGGAGGATTGGAGGAGAAAAGAAACCTGATGAAACAACTACAGGTAATGACAGAAAAGTATGCTACAAGCTCAACTTCTAATGCCAGCACGAAAAAAGGGACAAGACCACATCCTATTAGCTCTTGTCAAATTAAGACAGTTTGATGTATGATAAGTGAAATATGAATAAACAAATAAAAAAGAATCCTGATAATACCTTATCTTCTTCTGAAGAGAGCAAAAACTAGTAGCTTTTGAGTCTTATCAAAGTAGGAACATAGAAAAAATACTTCACTATTTCATTTAAAAAGGCTAATCATAGTTATATAAAAATTGAGATAGATAGATAGATAGATAGATAGATAGATAGATAGATAGATAATAAAGAAAACACTTATATCCATGTTTATATATACATATATATGAACAGATATACATACATAAATTTTGCAATCCATGCTCAAACAACAAAAAATTGTTTTAGTCAGTCCTCTTGGTGTTGTCTGAAATACAGTAAGCAGTCAACAAAACAAATATAAATTGGCAACTTGGAGATCTGTATGTTGGTTTGAAAGGTCACAGCTTTCATCACAAGTATAAATCTTTCTGCATAGAATGGAGATGGTGTAACTAGACCTTTTAAGTACACCATCACTCACCCCACTTGGAATCCAACTGAAACTGCAAATCTGTGCCTGAACAAAATTTTGATAATAAGCAGTGCAATCTCCACCTGGAGTAATGACAAAGTTTGAAGAAAGCTCAGTGTAGGTTATATCATCTTGAATCATGAGTACTCCACAATAATCAATGGAGGCAAGCCTCTACTTTCAGTAAATGCTGTCCAGACGTAGCAGTCCTTCCTACCTGTTAAATGTATACCATTAGGCTTGCTTTCTGCAAGTCTGCAGATATAAAACTGTGAGAAATAATTGATACAACCACTGGTTGTGTTGCCTTTCAGAGGGAACTCAACAGGCTGGATATACGAGCAGACAGAAACTCTTGAGGTTAAACAAAAGGAAATGCAAAATTCTACCCCTGGGGAGAAAACCCCAGGCACCAGTACATACTTGGGCCTGAATGGTTGGAAAGCAGCTCTGCTGCGAATGACCTTGGGGTCCTGGTGGACAGCAAGTTGAATGTGAGCCAGCAATGCAACCTTGTGGCAAATGTGATCAACAATCCTGGGCTGCATTAGGAAGATCATTGCCAGCAGGTCAAGGGAGGTAATTTTTCCCATCTCCTCAGCACTGGTGAGGCCGCACCTGGAATACTTTGTCCAGTTCTGGGCTCTGCAGTACGAGAGGTGTGGACATACTGGAGTGAGTCCACCACAGGGCTACAAAGATTATTAAGGGACTGGAGCATCTTTCACCTGAGGAAGGGCTGAGAGAGCTGGGACTGCTGAATGATTTGCTTCAAAACTGCTTGGACTAAGCTTTCTTTTTAATTAGTTTGTCTTGATGGAGTTCCCTAGAGTGGTCCATAAAAGCATGAGATAGTGAACTATCTACTGAGCAGCAAGAGAAAAAAAGTGATGCAGAAATTGAGTTAGCTCTATGGACCTCTATTACTTAATAATGTAGACCTGAAGTCTCTTGAAAACAGAATAAATATATAAAACTGGCCAGACTAATGGTTTTATAGCACAAAACTGATGGTTTGGGTGTCATGACCCCAGTGTGGCATGAAAACTGGGGAGAGTTTTGAAAGTGCAAAGCAGGTTGTGGTAGCATGAGAGAACGATGTGGGGAAGGGAGGTCATCTGTTACTACTCCAGAGCTCATATGTGTTAGTGACTGATTCAAAACATTTGATCTTTAGGTTTATCATCACTTCCTTCACTCTGCTGGAAAGATAGGTTTCCATGCATATGCTGGTCAATCTATGCTATGGAATGTTGGGATACTTCTGTAGGTAGACATTCTCTTATGCAATTAGCCTCAGAAATTCCTTTTAATTTAATCAGAAATTCTAATTTGGATCTGGAAAACCTAGAGAAAAAACACTTGCATGAAAGGTATGAGTTTCCTTCTGGGAAAGGAAATGTCAAATAAGTGCATCTTTAGCATTTATTATGTATCAGACCATTATAAGCAAAACAGACCCAAAAATAGAAGCCAGAACTGTCCTTTTGCATGTGAGCACCTTAGTCAGAACTTTGTGAGTCATTTATAAGGATAAACTAAACTTTCTTTTTGGTTTAAAAGTATTAAATCTTTAAAAAGTCACTGCACTGAAGTAGAAAGGTTCCTCTTTCCTGATTTATTTGTGGTCTGTTACTCCTGCATTCTTGATTGCTCAGAGGCTGGATTTGATCAGTACATCCATGTACCTGGAATGATTCTTTTTTAACGATATTTTATGTTCCTGAGATGTGTGGGATGCATTGTTAAAACCTATAAAAGTCATCTTGATCCCAAGACAACATTCTAACTATTAATCTCCTATGTATAAAAGATCAGCATCACTACAACCAAAATGCAATCTGAAAAAAAAAATTAAATGTATCATGCAGAGGAGAACTGGTTTCCCACAAATTCCAGAATATAACAGACCTTATGTGAGAAAGAAGTTAAGATATTCTTAGACCAAAGTACTTCTAAGCATAGTAATTTAAGCAAGAACTCCTCAAGACACAAGGCCTGAAGACTTAGGTAATGCTGGAATCAAGACAGAACCAAGGGTCATTTGGATTCCTAAGTCTCCATTTAAATTAATTTCAAAGATCTTTTTTTGTTACCACATCACCAGAAGAGGTAAACTAAAAGTAATTTTTAAGGAGTTCTATTCACATACAGCCACATATAGGACCACCAGCAATTAATTTATGTATACTGCAGACTATGTAATATGTGGTATTCACATAAAATCAAGAATATTAATTGAGAAGATAAAACACAAAATATCTGAAGCTTACTTTGAATATTTTGTGCTATTTTCTATTGCAATATCTCCTATGGAGTCAGACTGTGAAATGGCTTATAAGACCATGACAGTGTGATGAATTGACTAAAATCTTATGGCCTCGTTTGAATAAAGCTCCAACTTTGGACACTAGACAAAGTTTTCAAATTTATGAACATGTATCTTTTTGTGAATTTTTACAAGGTAATAAATTGCATGATTGGACTGGTTGGACTATTCAAATTCAATCAGACAGAGCTGCTGGAGCCTTTTGTGACTTCATTATAAAAGAAACAAAATAAATTTTGTTTTTCATTTCATATGAGTTATGATGACACTTAAGAAGAAATTTTAAAACTGAACTTTAGAAGAAAGTCCATGTGAGATTCTTAAGCAAAACCCACTTTAGCAAAGAATTTTACTGGCTAGTACACATACCCTCTTTCCATGCCATCTTTTAAGTTAAGGAAGAGGTCTAGGTATATTTTCATAAGACAATTTCTGCTCAAAGATAAAAAAATGAAGGGCTGTTCCAACTGCAGTGTTTAAACTCCATTTTTCATAGAAATAAGTTTGCTTGCTTTTTGTTATGTGCAAATCTTGTGAAAAGTGCAATTTAATAACAATGGTATCATTAGCTAATAAAACTCAGGATTCTGTATTTCTTTTTGTCAGAAAATGATCCAGCTCTCTCAGCCAATTAAATTTGAATGATTTACTAGATACATTTATTGTCTAATGCAGTAGTATGTATCTTATATGCCTGTAGCTGAGTTTGGTATTTTCTCCTTCAGTTTCTTGATAAAACAGTATCCCTTCTTTCTCCTGCTACTTGTTTTCCAGCTGATATATTACTGTTTCAATTTATATCTAGAACTGTTTCCCAGATTTATTTCTATGATTTTTATTCTCTTTTTGATCTTTCCGAGGAAATGAACAGTGCATTGTTTTATGATCAAACAAGAATTAGGAGTAAATTTTATCTTAACTTTGATAATTATAACATCTCATATAAATAATTTTTGTCACTTTTTCTGTGTTGAAAACAGCCAATAGTGAAGGATTGTTACTTTATTATACTATCACCTATAGCAAAATCAACTCTTTAAATCAAAGTCATTGAACTGATTAAGAACTCAGAAGATAATACATAGAGCCATACACTTCTCAGTTGCGGCTAATATGGACCTAAAAGGCATTTGAATCTTGGTGCTTAAATTATATTGATCTCAGTCACACATTTCGTTACCATTGACAAATTCAGATAAGACTTAAGTTCTTCTTATGACTAGTGATAAGCTCTTAAATCCAAGCTCTTCTACTGATAATGATCGAGGTTATCATGTTATCCTTCTTTATGATTAACCTTTTTGTCTTTAAAACTAAAAGTATTTCTACAGAAAATGGAGGACAGCTGTGATGACAGAATTGAGAGTGTTTTGCTTTTGATTCTGCAATAGCTTGTGTGTAGTGTTCAAATGTGTGAGTTGCAGTATCTGATATTCCACCTTAGCAGGAAGCTACACTGCTTCTCAAAGGTTTCTTTGATGCTGCCACTGAACAGTTGTCGCTTGTAGCAGTTCAGCTCAACAGGAGCCATGAAATAGTGAGAACCTTTACATGGATTGTTATCATATGAACATGTCTAGAAGTAAGCAACAGTTTATGCAATGTCAGCTATTAAACAATGAAGATCAAAACAATATTAATTAAGAGACTAATAAATTGTAGTTAACCCCAAATTGAAAATAATTTATCTCATGTTCAGTTAAAGAATTGTAATGATGACATCTATAATTTTGATGTTTTGTCACTGTTTTCCCTTCCATTAGCAAATTATTTGGATGAGCTGTGATAACAGTGCATGATTAAACTGATTTGAAGAGGAAATAAGGTGCAGTTGTGTCTGTCTATGAACGTTTGTGCCTTCCTATTATATCACCTGACACAGCATTGAAAGTGGGAATGATGCCAATAAAAAGTGCATTCTTCATACAATTAGCCTACATTAGCCTACATATAATAATTGTATTAGCATACAATTTCTCCTCCTTTGCTACAGTAAACAAACAAAAAATATTGATTGTAGTGGAACAGCACTTTTTAAGTATCCTGTTGGCTTCTTCCACTGCTTCTCTCTCTTTTAGTTTTACAATAAATTACATCAAATGACTGTACTTGAAATGACTGCATATTACATGACTGCTTAGTAGAACTTCCTCATATTACTTTGCTGACAATCAGCAGTGAGGAATAAAGCTTCATAACATCCACATCAATAACTTATGATTTGTCCTCTCTGTGTCTGATCATTGAAGACAAAGGAAAAGTGGAAAGGGTGTATTTGTTTGGTTTGAGAGCTTTATAGGTGTTTTATTCAGTTTTCAGTCACAAATTTTGAGAGTCTGTGATCAAAAGCTTATTAACTTCCTTGGTTTGAGAATACAGAGTTCTTTCATATGGCCATATTCCCTTTTGCCTGTGATTTCTGTTGTATATATGCACTATAAGAATATTATTAAAAGTCATACCTAAATGTTTTAACTTCTGTAGAAGCTTGACCTGGAAAAGTAGTGTTTAAGATCAAGTTTTTTCCTACCAGCTCTTTGTCTTACTGCTTACTGATACTTTCTTCCATTCTCACCTGGCTTTGCTGTCTGTCAATGGGATTGCTCCTGAGATGCATCGGTAAAAGCAAAAGTACGTTTAATGAGTAGGTCAGAACCGTTGGTGTTTGTCTACATCTTTTTGTCAGGGTGTCCTCATTCCCATTGTTCTGTGTTTACATAGCTTCTGGAAGAAACCTTTGTTCGTCTCTAATCACAGTTGAAGTCATTGGGTCATGCTGTTTGTGTTGATCATTTGCTCAGGCAAATTGACTTTAGCATATGCATTAAAATACTAGTGAAGGTCATCTTTTATTTTTTTATATCTCCCAAACTTCATGTGTGTTTGCATATTAGAGAGAAATACAGAGGCCAAAACTTTTCAAGAAAGGAAGGCTTACAGCACATAAATCCTTTATATGCTTCTAAATGTAGGGGGGTGAGAACTTCAAGATCCTATTGTTATGAAAGTGAATTGTGCTTGTCCTGAACCTCTGAAAAGTGTGATGTACATTTTCAAGTACATTTAGAAGCATATCAAGAAACAGTTTATTGGCATTTACAACTATCATGAATTTGATAGCTGAAGTTATATTAAACCAACAACATTCATTATATGCATAAAATTGATAGATTCAAGTTTCCAGGTACTCTTCTTCTTGGGTTTTTGTTTTCTTTTGTTATTATACTCTCTATACTTATTTTCAGAAGAATATTTTTCTTATAAGGTCATTCTGTTCTGTGTATACTCCCCTGCTGATAATAACTGTTTCCTTACACTATGTTAGAATTGCTGAAACCAACCTCTAAGTGCCAGGAATGATAAAAACTCACCCTGGAAAGGGTCAGGAAAGAAATTCTTGACAAAAAAATAACCCTGAAGCTTGGTTTTTACTTTCTTCCAGAAGTCTCTGGAAAGCAGTAGTATTAGAACAGAGAATGTGGTGTAAGAGAGAATAAAATGCACTTCTTCAGTTACACATATAGACAGCAGGAGTGGGCTTTACCTGATCCAGCTTCAGCCATTTAAAAGATAAGTTTTAAGTTCTAAGTTGTTATCAAGCTGATTTGACACAGGAACTTCTGGAAGATATTACTTTTCATGCAATTAGATTAGCTACCCTTTGGAAGCACCTGTCTATATCCATTGACTATGAAGAAAATCTACCTTGGACTCTAAGTCTTCTGTTAGAGAGCTATAGCAAGACTAAATACTTATACATGAAGAGAACATAAGGAGTATAGCTTCAGTAAAATCCATGGAGCTATCTGATTTTACAGCAGCTGTAGAACAATTTGCTGCTTCTCTACTTTTCTAACTTCTTCAGGCTTGTTATAATAGGAAACTGAAGCTAAGACAAGTACACTCTGAGATCATAAACTGTAGCTGATAAGTAAGTAAGAATGCAAAGATTTCTTAGGAGATATGACTAAATATATATATATTAATATAAAAATAAGAAAAACACAATTCTTTAGTAGCAAGTCTTCATATGCAAAACTTGTAAATTGTTCATAGGTATCATAGTGAAAAATTTGTATCATAACTCAAATGAATATGTGAATAAAATAGAGAATATTTGTACCATAACCTTCACTTTCTTTGGTCCTTCATCCAATTCCCTCTTTCCTGCCCTTTGGATTTCTGTGCAGGCTATATGAGCATTATTTTCAGATATATAAAGATCAGGTATTTCAGATGATAAATTTTGCTGGTATTTTTCAGAGGGAAAGTTGAACTTTTAGATTACTTTTTACACTGGTTCTCACCAGGATGGAGTTAACTTTCTTTATAGCAGACCACATGGTGCTGTGTTTTGGATCTGTGGCTGAAAGAGTGCTGATAACACATCAGTGTTTTGATTATTGTTCTTCCTCCCCACACACCCCTCCCTGTCCCCCTAGTGAATAGGCTTGGGGTGGGCAAGAAGTTGGGAGAGGACACAGCTGGGACAGCTGACCCAAACTGGCCAAAGTGATATTCCATACCATAAGATGTTATACTTAGCAATAAAAAATGGAGGTAAAGGAAGAAAGGTGGTTGTCTTCCAAGGTGGCCATTGCTTAGAGACTGTCTAGGCTCAAGGCATCAGTTTGCTTGAGGAAGGTGCTGAGTGATTTTTTTTCCATCACTTTTTTTTTTTTCTTTTTCCTTCACTTGTTAGAATGTCTGTGTCTTCATGCATAAGTCTTTTGCTTTTGCTCTTCCTATTCTCTCCCCCATGTTTCTGATGGTGAGGGGAGTGAGCAAAACGCTGTGTGGGTGCTTAGCTGCTGGCTGGGGTCAACTCTCCGCACTTTCAAAATTAGTTTCTTCATTCTTAAAAGTGGCTAATAACTCTTAATTAAGTCTCTGCTCTTTATGTATTGAGTGCAAAGGCTTTTATTGCTGCCCAAAGATCGGACCGAATATTGGCACATCAAAATAATTGCAGTTTTTATAAAGGAAATGTAAGGGAAGAAATAAAAACACATAATGATGAATTAGACTATCTAAAATTTCAGTTTTGGCAACAGAAGTGTGACAACTTAGGTTTGAGACCCTTTTTTCTTCTTAAAAAATAGAAGATAGAACTAAACTATAAAATATTTTTAAAACAGAGCAAAGAAAGAGTTTCTGTAGCAGTCGCAGTATTTCTTAATGATTGCCTCTTATCTTCCTGAAGAAATGCCTGTGTTGATAATCCTTACTAGTTTGTGTCTCAAAACATCAGCATCTTCATTCTAGGCCGTGGTCGAGTGTGTACTCTAAATCAAAATATTTCTCCCAAGCAGGCCATATATAAGAAAGGCTTAAACATACTACATTGTCCAAACAAAAGACTACATTGTTTTTATAATTTTTTTTTCATGGGTAAACAGAGTCATAACAAAAGCAAAAGGTAGATTAAGGGTGAGAGGCGCTGGACACAGTTTGGAACACCTGAAATTCTGATTAGATGTAAAGAAGAAATTTTTCTACCATAAGGGCGGTAAAATACTTGAAGTGGTTGCCCAGAAAGATGGTGGGATTTCCAGCCTTGGAGGTGTTCAAGAACTGACTGAAAATGGTTCTGAGCAACCTGATCTTATTGAACTTTCTTTGAGTAAGGGGGTTGGACTGAGAACCTTGAGAGGTCCTCTCCACCTAAGCTATTCTGTGATTCTATTCTATAATTAAAATAGAAGATACTCATCATTTTTTACCAGAAAGAACTTTACATCTATCACGATATTATAATGTACTTTCATGAAATTTATTCAAACTTCTGTCTTTGAAATACATTCATTGAGACACCTTGCAGTTTTGGAATTGATTAGGATAATCAGATTCTCCAACTATTACTAAACTGTAGCCAAGAACAGGAAATTAGATATCTGGCAGATTTACCATGTTAAAGCTTCTCTTAAGTGACTAAGTTTTTAAAATATTTGGGTGTAACCTTAAGAAGCATGACTTAATGCAGGTTAGAGGATTAATAATTCTTTAGTGTCATGTGGTTATTATAATCACATACATAATACTTAGATCCTGACCCTGATTCCATAATGTGCTTAATATGCTGGCTGCTCCTGCTGAAGTCATACACATTTTTGCAGTGTTGAGGTCAGTTTAAAATAAAGGACTTCAGGACATAAACATGAAAGATGCCTGAAGTTAGCTGATCACATTTAGAATTAACAAAGTGATACAACTTCTAAATTCATCTCTTAAATTAAAAGCATCTGCTTGTGTTAGGCTCAGCCACCCAGTAATAGATTTGCCTCCATTCATCTCTGTCAAAGCGAGCTACTTTTGCATGCAGACCCTAGACAGTTACCCCCATTTTTCCAACTGTGCTAACATTAGCAATCTATACAGGATCCAGGTAGTTCTTCACCTGTAGCCTTCCCCTCCCCTTCCCCAGGATCCAGCTTTCTTCCAAAGTTATTTTTAGTTCAAACAGCTGTTTAGTCAAAAGAAGAGCGGTGCAAAGCCCAGAATACGAAGCTGTGTGTAGCGGCAGAAGCTCAGCCGTAGCACCATGCTAACTTGCCTTCACGGCTTCCTAGCTGGAGCTGACGAGCATCTGGCTGGTGATGGCAGACTGGCCCGTAACGCTGCATGAGCTTGCTTGTACCTCTTTGTAAATTGCCTTGTAAACATGGGTAGAGTAAAACAGAGCGTATTGTTGCAGCACCTTGTCTGTCAGACTTACTCTGTTTATCAACTTTGTTCTGATACATGAACTGAAGCTTATAAGATACTCACAAAGCTAACAAACGCTCAGTACTACAGTACTTTTCCTCATCTCCTTCAAAATAGCAGCACTTCAGCGAGTAAAATTCCTAACCCATAGACTTAGGTTTCTATATGACTCCGTGGAAGGCTATATACGGCTTTAAAACATCATCTGATTTGAGTTTGGCTTTTGTAATTGCTAGAACTTCAATGTGAATGTTAACAGCAAAGGAATATGAAATAAATTATATTTCCTTTTAGAAGAATACCAATATATATTTTCTTCATCTGATATGTACAGTATACAATATCTGAAAATCTCTATTTGTTTTCTAATCAGTCTGCAGTTTTCTTCCATTTTGTGTCTCTCAGATGATAAAGGTAGAACATATTTTTAAAATATAGCCACTAAATTAATTGTGATTTAGACAATGAAAAGACAATTGGAATAGGTTTGATGGAGAATACACCAGCTTAACCAAACAATTTCCTACTGATCCTGGTCTGAATAAAAAAGCTGCTGATGTTGATTACACATAATTAGTTTTATATTTGGAAAAATCAAATCCAAGTACAGTGCATGAAAGGTGTAACTAATGAAGAAAGAGAGCAGAATAATATTAAGGTCATACAGAAGTTTTACAAGGAAAAAAAAAAAACCAGGTTTGCCTTATTATATAGCTCTCATTGTTACAAAAGCATAATTGCTAATTTAGTCTGATTAAATTAGAACCCTAAAATGATTAATGGCATTAACTGAATGATTAAAGCTAAGTTAATGCAAGCTATTAGAAAAGAAAAGAACTATCTGGATTGGAGATATGCCAGTCAATTAAACAAAAACAAAACCAAAATCAACACAAAACCAAAATAGATTTGTTAGGTATTCGTGTGCCTTTGTGGATCAGTGATGGATTGCCTGCATTACTCTGAGTTACATTCTTTAGTACATAAATTTAAATTAGTGTATTGTCAGCAATTCATCTATCTAAAATTCATCTATCTAAAAGACAGAATCATAACAAAAAGCAATAGATACATTAGAATAGAAGATGTAGATAATTTTTACTATGAGTCTTGACATCTATCACAGTACTATAATATGCTTCTATGAAATTTATTCAAACTTCTTCTGTCTTAGACATTCATGAAAACACTTTTCAGTATTGAAAAGTCATGAGCCAGCATAGTTCTTGAATTCCTACAGATTTGAGAAAGTGTATAAATACTATAAAAATATACCCTACAACTAATAAAGAGTAAATGAAAACCATTATTATGTAGCTGTAAGCTCCTCATAGTAGTTACAGCATAAATAAATAAATAAATAAACAAGTAAACGACAAAGAATAAAACTTGTCTTAGAAGACAGAGAAGGGAAACATGAATTGTTTGTATGGTCCTTTTCTCTCTGTATTCTAGAAAGAAGATGAGGCATCTGGAGTATTTGATTTTTTTAGAAAAGTCATATCTGGGATTATCAGAAAGATCATGATGAAAACAAGATTTGCCAGACATTTCTCTGAAACTCAGAGAGAAACAGAAATTAGTGCAGCACTTAGTTATACATTTTCTTTCTCTCTGTATATCATTCTTCATGGAACATTAGTTTTCCTACCTTGGTTTTTATTTAGGTTACCTGCCAGGCAGTACAGAAGTTTATGTTTTTAGCTGAATGTCACACTAACAGTACACTAAACAGGCTATTTTTTCCACACACTCTAATGCTAATATTGCAAATGTTGCCACCTCTCTGTTCCTTAATTGTAGTCTTCATGTGTGCATGTGGGTGTGTGAGGAAAATGCAATTTTAAAAGTTTTTTGCTTGCTCGATTCGGTTTTTTTTTTGTTTTGTTTTGTTTTGTTTTCTTTCTGTTTAAGCCATGGTCTTCTAGTACAGACACAATAATGGCCCATTCCTCCCTTCACTGGAGGTTTAGATCATCCAGGGTGAAAATTACCATTTCTGGAAAATAGATTCATGTCTTTATCATCACAGTAGGGACTTTTAAGAAATAAAAAATACTAATAATCCATTTTATACATCAGACTAACAATGAAAATAGCTGAAATATACCACGCAGGACTGCACAGATAAGTGGCCTAGGGTTATTCATGACCTCACACTTATGTGTCTGCTCTTTCATCCAGCCATGTCATCTGTCTACAGATTGTGTGTGCATTTAATGTGTGAAAAGACTATCTTTACCCAGGAGACAAATGATATTTTGGTACCACATCTGTGCTTCTATTTTAGAGGAGTTAGCATTAGACCTGCTTCCATATGTCTGTCAGAATTTGGCCCTAAGTACTGTAAGCAGAAATTAACCTTTTAGCTGAGTTCCAGTGGCATCCTGTTTGTAGGAAATACATATTTTTCTTCAGTATGGGTGTACGCTTCAAATAGAACAAAAAAAAGAAAAGAAAAATACCCCAACCAAACAAACAAAAAAACCCCACCCAACAACAAGAAAAAAATAACAGATAAATATATAGTAGCACTAGGGGTATTTTCTTTTTTTAATTACTAAATACTATAGCACTTCTGAAGAGTTCAGTTGCCAAATGCAAGTTCAGTAGAAGTTATCAAACCCACATAAAAACTGTTGCTGTGTTGCCAACCATACTATGTATAAAATGAACAGATTATCCTTACTGATATATTGATCTATTGTTCTATTCTATACAACTAGAAACTATTAATTTTAAGCACATGTTCCACTATATACAAGGTAAAATTTGCCTGCCACCTGTTGATTCTTTTCACTGTTAACTCTATTTCTTCTCCTTTCCCTGTGAACTGATCTTAGGATAAAGTTGTAGTGACTTTATTTTCTGATTTTTTAGCATTAATTTTCTTTGCATCGGCTTAATTTGTATTTGCACAATGATCTGCAAAGTGAGTATCTTCATAGTATATCTAGCAAAGGATCTTCTCTTGGTGGAGAACATTCCTGTTCATTAATACTGCAAACAAAATGTAACCGGTGAAAATCTGATCCTCAAAGCAATGACACTGGAATGAGAAAAGTCCAGTCATTCAAGAATAATTTTATGTAGTTAACCAGATTTGCTATTGCATTTGTTACGTAAGCAGAGACAGCTAAGAAAAGACAGTGGAAAACAAAAGGCCTTTATTTATACTGCTAAATGCAGGATTATCAGGAAACAAGCACTGATCCACTGATAATTTCTAGAGGTTTGGGTTATTTAAAAATATTTTTAAATTTCATTTTAACATATTTATTAGCCTGGTTTTGTGCAACTTAACATGGTCTGACACAGTGCCCAGTCATTGTTCAGGGGTTAAGGTGGACTCTTTCCTAAAAGGCAATTTAGGCAGTACTATTCCAGGCTTGGCTTCCTCTGCCTTACATAATCCTCCAACACACTCCCATTGGACTTAGCAGATCAAACAACTCTACATAATCTCCATATTCCAAGTATAAGAAACACATGCACTACCATTAAGTGGCGATGGTGTCCTGGTTTCACACAGATGATTACCATGCAGCTCTGATACTATTCACACACTTTGTAATGGGGGGGAGAAAAAAAAGAGAAAAAAAAGAAAAAAAAAAAAATCACACCTCATAGGAAATAACTGTCATGTCTTAATATCACAAGGGCATCACAATGACCCCAGAAGAGATTCAAAATTGTATGTTAGATGCTCTGGACATAATCAGCCTGCAATAGAGAAACTATCCCTGAGTAACTTGGGTGCCCCTTTGTCTTGAAGACAGGAGACACTTTATGGGCTGGTTGCATTTAGCTCTGTAGATGCAGACACAGACCTCAAAATTCTGGACCCTGGTTTTGAAAAGGGGCTCTACTAGTCAGCAGCCAATGCGCTGTTGGTCAGATGCTGGTGTGTCAGATGCATCTGAGATGCACAGTTGTTTGCACTTCCGCAGAGGATTCCAAATTCCATGCTCTGTGAGTGTCATGTAATACTAGGATAGCGTACTTGTAATGTAGAATCACTAGTGCCTGCAAATATACTGTACTTACAAATATAGTTAGGGCTTCTTAAAATGCCCCCAAGTGCTCACACAAACATCAGCTGTTCAGGTATCATAAGAATTACTGCAGTGCTGATTTTAGACTTACATTTGTATAGAGAAACATACAATAATAAGTTATCTTTAATCCTTTTCAGTATAAAACCTAGGGGGAGGAATATGAGTTAAAACACTTGATTTTACATCTGGTTTAATCCCTCCTTTTTTTTTTTTTTAATTTCACAAACCTTCCTCTTTTTCTCAAAAAAAGCAAACTACATGCAAAGACAGAGGTTGATATGAATCTTCTGCATCATAATAGTTCTGAACTCAAATATTATTGAAAAATTCAAAAGCAAATACATAGATACAAAACTACCTTCAAATCCTTTCCATAGTGTTGAGGTAACTTTAGATGAGACCATCTAGATAAAGATTTGCAGATCTGCATTTTAAAAGCTGATTTACCTCGTGGCAATATTTTACAATGTTTATATTATCTATATTAGCATATAACTCATGAATATGAAATGGTAGTCCTGCTGAAATCAAGGATTAAACTTACATCAAATTCACTGGGAACAAGATTTGACCTTTAATTGACATCCAGTTATATCTCTTTTATTGGAATAATCACTACAAAATAGAATCAGCACAGTATATCCAATTACTTTTAACAAGGGCTAAAAGGTTTACCTCATCTGTTTAAATGGGAAACTGGTGTTATTTGTAAGGCTGCTCACAGTAACTATCTAGAAATTATTGCAGCTTTCCAGAACCAATGTTCTGGGTTTGTCTTTTTTTCTACAATTTCATCCCCTTTACTTTCCCTAAGGTATTTTAAGTGTGTTACGCTTACACTGAAAAGCAAGTCTTCGACAAGAAATGGGTCCAAAATTAAAAGATAAATTACTTCAAAGACATTTTGAAAACACATACAATGAAATTAGCCTCATCCCTGCTACCCTAATACATAAGTAAAAACACCTAATCAAGCAAGCTTTCCCTAGCAATGGAACAACTCTGTGTAGCAAGGGAGCAGAAAAATTAAATTCTAAAAGCCATGTCAATACTAATAATTTTAAAAGAAACATGAAGATATACATGCCCTTGACTTGGACATCAGGATATTTGCTGTGTTAGTGAATGGAAGGTAGCCATACAGGTAATCTTCTAGTGGTCATGAGGCTCATTGAAGATATCCTGGTACAGAAAAGAATGAAATATAAAGAAAAGGTTAAAATATTTTAATACTCATAAGTAACTAAAGGATTTTAAAAACATACTTTATTTTAAACTAAATAGTGAATGTCTAAGACATGACTTTTACTGCCATTTGTGAAATAAAAGTGTATGCATGCAATATGTACACTGATAAATTATGATTATTAGGACTATCATTTAATTGGTTCATTACTGCTTATATCATGATGTTCAAATTAAAAAAGCTTATGTGTTGTGAATAACTAATAAAGATTTTCATAATTTATTGGCTACATATTGATATACTAAAAAGAAAGAGTCCTCATGGACTTTTCCTGTCCTATTGGTTTCATACCAGTTTAGGAATGAAAAAACAATTTCTTGCAGGCAACTAGATACCATTTGTTGTATTTAAAAACAAACAAACAAACAAACAAAAAAACCTGTAGCTTTCATGTGTGATGAAGTTGCTTTTCATTCTGGCTATATTGCAGCACATAATACCTTGAGCTTATATGAGGACCTTATCTGGAAATGTCTATCATCCTCAGATGGACATGAAATTAAATTTAATCTATGATGTGAATTATTTTAAAATCCATCATAGATTGTTGAGCTACCTTATTTTTTTTTTTCCCCAGTGTAAACTAGTTTTTCCTATCACTAATAGATTAAGGTGATAATACTTCTGAGCTAATTACCACTTAGTTCTTGATTTATTCCTTCTGTATGTAGCTAGTTTCTTTTTGATATTCAAAACAACAAATTATGTTATTTTGTATTGCTCCGACTCAAATTCATTATACTGTTCCATGTTGTGAACAGCAGAAGTGTGATCTCTCAGCTAGCAGAGGCCAAGAAACAATAGCTTTATAGGAGGGCAAATGGAAGTTCCATTTGGTTCTGGTTTGTGGTTAAAGGCAAACATCACTCTATTTTATTTACTGAGAAACCAGCTGATTTATTGCAATAATCAATTTTAGAAATACTTAGTGTTCTTTGTTTGGTTTTGATGTAAACAAAGACATTGACAGTAAGGACATTATTGATACTGTCATGGTATAACCCCAGCCAGTAGCTGAGCACCACGCAGCTGCTCATTCATCCCTCCTGCCCCCAAGGGGATGAAGAGGAGCAAAAAAAACCAACTCATGGGTTGAGATAAAGACAGTTTAAAAGGAGAAAAAAGGGAGAAGATGATGATGGTAATAATACATATATATATGTATACAAGTATATAAGTATATAAAACAAGTATATAAGTATATAAAACAAGTGATGCACAAATGCAATTGCTCACCACATGTAAAAAGGGGAAAAAAACAACCAATGCCCAGTCTGTGTCCAAGCAGCGATCCAGCCTCCCATGCTCCTTCTATCTGGAGCATGACACTATGTGGTAGGGAATGTCCCTTTGGCCAGTCTGGGTCAGCTGTCCTGGCTATGCTCTCCCAGCTTCTTGTGCACATGGCAGGGCGTGAGAAACATCAATGTGTTATAAATAATATTCTCATTCTAAATCCAAAACACAGCACTACAACTACTAGAAAGAAAAATTAACTCTATCTCAGCTGAAACCAGGGCATATGCTTATATTGCATCTTCATCAGAACTGGGCCTACTCCACCCATGAAAATACCAAATAAATTAACTATGATCACTGCCATTAGGATTAGCACCACATGAACTCATAATGTCAGAATTTATTTTATTATGTCTCCATTTCATTTTATATGTCCTATCATTATCAACACATTTGATATTCACTGTGTTAATAGTGATCATTACTAATTCATTCAGAGCTATTAATGTGGATGTCATGGAAATTTCCACCAGAATCTCACCGTAATTCCTATTTATGAAAATATTTAAGCCCTATACTTAGATAATGCTAACTGATGTTATTGATGAGTTGGAGCTAAATAGTTTAGCTACACACTATCACTTATGTTGTAATCTCTGAAAATGTGTTATTCTTACAGACACTGAAAACTTCAGACTATAACCTTGAAATAATACAAGTTCCATTTTTCTGCAGTCTCACAGAACTTTCATAAGCTATACTTTAACACTCAGAAGGACAATTTTTTTATCGTTTCATTGTGCTAATCTAATAATTTTCTGATTTTATATGGGACAAAGAGAGAACAGTACATTTTCAACAATACTAGCAATGATAGTCTTCTCTTCAGTTTGCTCATATTACACTTACATAAAAAGAAGCTGAGATTGGTCGTAAATTTGAAAATGTATGCAGTTTCAGCAATGAACTTTTTTCCCCCATTCCCTGATTTGTGTTATTGCCAGTAAGGATTATATTATTCAGTGAAAGCTTGAATAGAATCCTTTGAGTTGGATTTTAGTCATATCTTATTCAGTAGGATCTTATTTTGCAAATAGCTACAGTGGCTATACTGTTAAGATTATTTGGCCTTAAACAAATAGAAAACAACCACATTTCAGACAAAAAAAAAAAAAAAAAAAAAAAAAAAAAAACCTTTAAAAAAAATTTAATTGCTAAACNAGAGCCTTTATAAGTAATTTAATTGCTAAGCTAAATCATAATGCTTCTTTTTTATGGTCATTTATGGGCCAAGTAGATTTTAAATTATTTTTCACAGATTCAACATGTGAGCGATGCTATTATCCAAAATAATTCCAAAAGAAGCTTGAACCTGTGACTTGCATATCTTGGGCAAGGCTCCTGTATACTCAACTATGAATAAAAGTAAGCCTACCACTTCCAAGTAAGGAAAACCTCCAGGTGTCATTCCAGAAATATTTTGTTTCCAGTACCACGTTTTTGATAGCCCAAGGCATCTCAAATGACATCAGATACTTTGTCGTGGTTTTACCCCAGCCGGCAGCTGAGCACCACGCAGCCGCTCACTCACTCCCCCCCATCAGGATCAGGGAGAGAACTGGAAAAGTTAAAGTGAGAAAACTCGCGGGTTGAGATAAAGACAGTTTAATAGGTAAAGCAAAAGCCACGCAAGCAAGAAAAGCAAAGCAAGGAATTCATTCACCACTTCCCATGGGCAGGCAGGTGTTCAGCCATCTCCAGGAAAGCAGGGATCCATCACGCATAACGGTTACTTGGGAAGACAAACGCCATCACTCCGAATGCCGCCACCCCCCCTTCCTCTTCCCCAAGCTCCTTATAAACTGAGCATGACGTCATATGGTATGGAATATCCCTTTGGTCAGTTTGGGTCACCTGTCCTGTCTGTGTCCCCTCCCAACTCCTCGTGCACCCCCAGCCATCCCGCTGGCAGGGCAGTGCGAGAAGCAGAAAAGGCCTTGGCTCTGTGTAAGCACTGCTCAGCAATAGGTGCATATAACAAAAACATCTCTGTGTTATCAACGCTGTTTCCAGCACAAATCCAAAACACAGCCCCATACTAGCTACTATGAAGAAAATTAACCCTCTCAGCTGAAACCAGGGCATACTTAAATGGAGACAACTGAATTTTACTTTTGGAGTGGTATTTTTTTGCATAAAACCAGATGTCTAATCTAATTTCAGTTTCTAAAGGATATCCCTTTTAGTCTTGAGCAGTAGCAAGGGCAGCAATGGGTGTCTCATAAATTCTGTGTCACTGTCATAGCCTGGTGCGCTTGTCTCAGATACTTTAGGGCATCTGCCTCTGTTTAAGTAACTGCATGGAGCTCAAGATTTCCACTGACTAAAATGAAGTTATGAAGTTGAATTTGAACAACTTGCTCTCATGAAAGACCCACTTGTAAGCTCCTGTACGTAGATACCTACATTCTGGAGCTGAACCCTGCCACAGAGTCACGATTTAAAATTCATCACATTCTGTTTTTTTTCCATTGATTTGAGCTGTCTTCTGAAAAATAAGTGACACAACTTCTCACTTAAGGACTGAATAATTTAGATCCCATTCAGTGTCACTCAGCTCTTCTGAAGCACCTCTTTATGATTATGGACTCCCTTTTGGCAAGCATGATAGGTGAGTGAACAAGCATGTGAAATAATCAAGTAGGGTAAAAGCTCTAATCTCAGTGGTTCTTAAATAAATCCCAGGATCCAAATCCACCATGGGTTTAATCTGTCTCACTGTGACAGAAGGCAGGCACCCGCCACACACAGTTCTGTTACAGGTCCATGTTCCAAAATGGTCTCCAAACCCCTCATGGAGTGTCACCTTACATCAAATCCACAAGCAATCAGCTGCAAGCCCGTGTAATTACATTTGCATTTCGTAAGGAAAGGGGGGAATAGGATACAGATCTCCTGACTCACAGATCAATATTGGACAAGTTGTAACCTTTGGAATCCTTTTGGTTCAGAGTATTTACAGGTCCAGCTGGAGTAGGCACACCAGACCTTGCTATCCCAGCTGTATTTATTTGATAAAATTCATTTTTATAGGACTTACTGTTTATTTGAAGAACAGCTATTGAATTGTTTAATTTTATTTATCATCCTCACTTATTGTAATTTAATTTTTCTCTTCCTCAATGCCATCATTATCTCTGTATATGAATGTATATGCTCCACAGCTGCTTGTGTCTTTCAGTTCCTTAGTCTTGATAAGATATTACTCTTTTCTTTGAATCATCTATGGACATAAATATACTCAGGCAGAGTGAATTCAATTAATGCCTCAACCTGCTTATTAAAATTTTTCTTGCCTACATGCTTCTCCAAAACATTGTGTATATATTTCACACATTTCCAATTTTAGTAGAATTGCACTATTATTTGTGGTACCAAGGCTGAACTTCTCCTTAAATTTGCTAGAGGAGGGCTACTGCTAAGAATAAATGGGTTATTACATTCTATTAGATGGAGTCCTTTGTCTTCAGTGATGGAATCCTTTGTCCTTAGAACCTGCTTTAAAATATTTACAGTATTCTTTGCCAAAAAAATCTTTGTTAGGGATACAAGTAAATTCATACAGAAAATGGGTCTGGAAGCAAATATCTAGTTCTTTCTTGCATCTCACATATTAATCAAAACTAATTTTAAAAATGTCTCGTTTGAAGAATGTGTAAGCTTCCTATTTAATTCATTGTACATTTTGATATCCTTACTTTTTAAAAGCGCAAACTATTAACTAGGAGTCCTTTGTTTAAATATTCTTTATCTTTGCGTAGTAGAAATGAAAAGCATTCTTTCTTTCCTTTTTTCAGTCATCTTGACATTTCTGAGTTATGTTATCATGCTTTCTCCCTACTTCTTCTCTATTAAAGTCACCCTGTTCTTTCCAGTTTACGTAATAGATTATATTTTTTTCACAGCAGTGATTAATAACAAAACCAGCTCTAATTTCAGTTCCAAACTTAAAAAGCTTAAAATCTGTTTTCCCACTTCATCCATTTCACCCATTTTCTATTTGGATAGATTGGTTTCCAGCTTTCATTACTACCTCACATCTCAGCTTCTCAAGTTCTCTTAGATTTCAGTCTGTGTTAATGTGTATATTTCTATTACGCCTTCATCTTAAAAAAAAAAAAAAAAAAAAAAAAAAAAAAAAAAAAAAAAAAAAAAAAAGACAAAAAACCCCCAACAGTGAATCTCCCAAAAGAAATTATCTTTCTTTGTCTCTACTCAAATATATTTCACTTATTTAATATGATAAACATTTTGTGACACAAGTTGTGACAGCTCTTCACATTTGAAAAGTCCCTGTTGGACTACAGTGTTTTTATTTTCTTTATAACATGAATGACAATTTTAGAGATGAAGTTAAGTTTTCTCTGGAAGAATCAATTTTTAGTGATGTCTAGAAACCATTATGTTCACCTCAAGATCCCTAAAATACAGAAAGGGAAAAAAAAAAAAAATGAAAATTTTACTTCACACAAATATTGTGTGACACAAAATATTCTTTGTAAAAGCAGAGGAACATTTCTATAACATTGACAGCAAAAATTCTGGCAATAAATGTGTTCCATTCATAATCTGAATGTTCAGACAGGCAGTCTGAACAGTTAGCATATAAAATATTTCGCCTCATATTTTCTGCTCCAATACTCAACTAAATCTCTAAATTTTCACATTTTCTCACACTGTCAGAATCATTCTGCCTCATTTTTGATTTTACTTTCCACATATTGTCTGCTCTAAGCTACTAAAGCCAACATGCTAGTTCTCATGACTGTTTCCCTTTTCTCGTGACTTTATGTACAGCAATTTCAGTACCTTTGCAAACAAGGATGATAGATATTCTCCTGTCCATGGCAAAGTTCATGAACACTTCCAAGTTCACCTGTACTCTTACAGAGTCTTGTGCACAGTGTAGATTTACAAGCCACTGACAGCAAACAAGCCTGGAATGAGGACTCAGCTTTGAGGAGCCCCTTGTACAACACATTCTAATATTTTTATCTCATTAATAAAGCTACAGTTGCTAAACAGGTGCATATAATATTTCCAGTGGGTAAGACAATACACTGTATATATATATATTTAGGAATAAATACACATTGAATATATGTGCAGTGACTATACATTGACAAATTATACTAATGATCAGATACATCTATATTAAACAGTGGTCACACAATATCCATGATGCCAAGACAGGCACCTGGATTAGCCATCATGTGGATCACTAACTCCTCATAAAATAGCCTTGCTGTCTGCCCAGTACATATCTTTGGGTTTTTGCTAAACCAAAACTGAGTAAAGATGCCCTGCAATAATTTTTTTCTTTGTACATCAGCAGCATTAGCTTAAGGATTAATATTTTCTCATCTTCATGTGTATTCTGACAGTCGTGTAATAGATAAAAGACAGGTTTCATTAACCTTGAAAATTACTCACACTTGTATTTAATTTGTTAGTTAAAAACCCAAAGTCAACAAACAAATGAGCACGGGACAAAGAGAATAACCGAAGCTGGTAATGTAAAGCTTTATGACTCACATTTTTTTTCTGGAGATACTCTCAATAATTTTATTTTACAATACCCTTCCCCCCCCCCCCCCCCCNNNCCCCCCCCCCCCCCCCCCCCCCCAAATAGTAAAGTCAGTGTTGCATGTGAACAGAATGGTTAAATGACTTAAACCAAGACAACATTTCAATCACACATACTCATTTCTAGTGGGGATTAACTTAAAAAGAAATCTTTTCCTGGTCTTATTAATTGTGAATTGGGCCTTTAACTGAGATAAAAGAATAGGATGCGTGCCATGAAATTGAAACAGAACAGTTAGAAACAAAAAAAAAAAAGCTTATCAACTTTTTTCACATGAAGACATTGATGGTGGCATTAATTCTTACTTGCAATTAGTTGCTGGAATAATTTAAAGAAAACAATGATTCACATGAAGGTCATTGTACTATGGGAAACAATCTTTGTTCAAGTAAGTAGCTTAAACTTGCATCCTGACTTTCTTGAAATTAAATGGTTTCTCAGAGAATAGGCCAGGTACTGTTCCGCTCCCATTGCCCATGTAGAGAAAATCAGTAAAGTTCTGATCAAGATTAGCCTGCAGGGAATTACCCCTGTGTAAAATAATTCCTTCAGGGTAACAAAGGCAGTTACCTGCCTGCTCCGAATGTAAATCTTTTTCAGTATTCTAGACCAGGAACACAAGCACAAGAAATGCTAAAACTCACTTGTGCATTATAAAAAAATCACAATATTTACATGATGAGTAGGGGAACAGTTTTAAGCTTAGGAGAATTCAATCTAATTTATAGGCAGAAATTAACAGGAAAAGGATCATATTTCAAGTGAAGGGTTTGTCAGGCATATTTTGACTTAGATGTTGAACTTCAATGCAGCTATACATTTCAGAATTATTTTTTTAATAACAATTGGAAAAGTAGACCAATAGAGATTTTTGACTACGGTAAGAAAAGTATTCTTGACAAGAGCTAGTCTGTAGTTAAATTTACTATTTCACAGTTGTTTATCAACATGAGAGATGAGCTAATTCACTTACCTGAATATGAGTTTACAACAGGCGTGACACTGCAGCCTTTTTTTGTAATTGTCTAACAGAAGAAACCTTTCAGAAAGGAAAATGTTGAAAGGTTTAGATCATAAGGGTAGATTGAAATAGATTGTGATATTAATCATAGTTAATATCAAAAGGGATTTTTTCCCATTTTCTAGTATCAAGATAATATAAGGTCTTCCACTGTCTTAAAAACAGAGCCCTTTGGCTCTTGAAATTCATTATTATATGCCTAAGTATTTACATTGTGTTGAACTTGGCTGGCTGCCAGGTGCCCACCAAGCATCTCTACCATTCCCTCTCTATCAACAGGACAAGGGGGAAAATACAACAAAAAACTCATGGATTTGCATAAGGACAGGGAGATTACTTTTTACCGTCATTAACAAAACAGAGTCGACTTTGGAAATTATCACAAATCAAACAGAGTAGAATAACGAGATATAAGAACAAAGCTAAAACCATCTTTGTCCCACCCCTCCCTTCTTCCCAGGCTCGGTTTCCCTCCAAACTCTTCTATCTCCTACCCCTGCACAGCCCAGGGGGATAGGAAATGGGGATTAGTCAGCTCATAAAGCTGCATCTCCCACTCCTTCCTCCTTAGGCTGTTCTCCTGCTCCAACGTGGCGTCCCTTCTGTGTGAGACAGTCCTTCATGAACTTCTCCAACACAGGTCCTTCCCAAGGGCTGCAACTCTTCCCAAACTGCTCCAGCATAGGTCCTTTCCAAAGGGTGCTGTCCTTCAGGAACAGACTGCTCCAGTGTGAGTCCTCCACAAGGTCACAGGTCCTGCCAGGAACCTTCTCCAGCATAGGCTTTCCATGGATAGCTGCTCCACTGTGAACCTCTATTAGATACAAAAAGACAATCAGCTTCACCATGTTCTTTTCACCATGGGCTGCAGGAGAATCTCTGCGTTGGTGCCTGGAGAACCTTGTCCCCCTCCTTCTTCAATGGCCTTGGTGTCTGCAGAGTTATATTCTCACTCCTCTCTCCCAGTTGTTGTGCAGCAGTTTTTCCCCCTTCTTAACCATGTTTTCCCAGAGGCACTACCACCATCACTGATGGGCTCAAGCTTGGCCAGAAGCAGGTCTATCTTGGAGCTGGCTGGAACTAGTTCTATCCAACATGGAGGCAGCTTCTGGTATCTTCTTGTAGCCTCCTTGTGACCAAAACCTTGCCACGCAAACCCAAACCAATATCACATATGTTATTGGATTCTTTGGGAGTGGCTTCCTGTTAGTGATATTGAAATATTGCTGAAATCCATAAAATCAGCCAAAAAAAAAAGGCAATAGTAACATCTAATGAAGTGTTACATTGGATAGTGAGGTAATTCTCTGCACTCCTCTTTTCTTACGATTAGCCAAATATTAGTGGATAATTACCATCCTTAAAACTAATTTTTTATTAATTAAAAAAATAATATTTGTGGTGACATCAACCACTGCTTTATAAAATCATTAAAAGCTTGCCCAAGTTATGACAATAAATAACTATTCACCTCAGAAACAGATTTCTTATAGAATCTTAAAGGAGAAATGGTATTTTTAATATTAGGCACAGAGAACTTAGTCTTGAAGAAATCAAATTAAAAATAGATTACAGTATTTTCTTTTCTCTCTGCATATTGTAGGTTGTAACACTTGTTTTCCTATATCTTTGCATTGTGGAATGATTTTCTTAACACTGCAGATCTCAATCATGCATCTCTTTTCTGGTTCCAAGGTAGACATGGCAAATCACATCAAAACCACTAACACAAAGACTCGGTCAAGTGGCTACAATAAATCATCTTCAAAGATCTGTTTGCCAATTTTGTTATTCAGTTTTCACAAGGTCTATTGAAGTTTTAAATACAATCTTCTGCAAGCGTACTTTGGGTTTTGTTGAGATTTCTCTTATGAAGGTGTACAAGATCAGATTTTCTGGAAATGTTAAATTGTAGTATAGCTAAATTGACTGATTTTTGAAGACGGATGGAAATCATAGCCTTTATGTGCTGATTAGCTTCTCTTTGGCTAGATATGGAATATGACTGAAAATTCTAATTCCGTCAGTTTCTGTACTTTCATTGTTAGATAAGAATGTAAAATGGAATCTTTCAAGTCTTCTGTGTTAAGAGCTTAACAGTGTTATGAAGTGATGAATGTACTGCATTTTTTTCATGAACAAATTGATAATGTAATTCTTATGAAGAAGTTTAAACAATCTCTTGGAGTACAAGACATTTAGCGTACAGTGATTCTCACTATGAACCAAACACATATGAAAGGTATATCCATATCATGAAAGACATACCCATATTATGGCTATGACAATCCAATCATTTTTCTGAACATAATTGGATTTTCAGTCAGTCCATTGCTTTCAACTGTGAGAATAGCTGGAAAGTGCAGTGATAGCGACATGTCACTTGTAAGACTAAGCAAAAAAAAGACTGTGATAAAAGAAGGACTTGCTGCATATTTGTTTGGGGTTTTGTTTTGTTTTGTTTTGTTTTTTCCTGTCTTCAAGAAAATTAGAGACAAACCCACACAAACTCTCTGTTCGGGTTTATTTATGTAGGCTGTTTAAATTCATTGGAACAAAATCTCTGGGATATTTATTGCAGACAGAAAGTGGTGATTTTGACAAATCTACAACATGTTTTTCTCTATGTACTAGTTTCTCAGATTTATTCTAGATTAAGACAAAGTCTAGATGTAGCCAAAGTCTGACTCATTGAAGATAAATGTATTAATATTTTTGGTTATTTATGGTGTCCTTTAAGAATTTTTCATGAGTAAAGCTTACTTAGCCTATATGCATTATAATTCTCTTCTTCACTCATTATAGTGAGTAGAATAACTAAAAAGAAATATCTAAGAAAAGAAGAAAGAGTAAAAAAAAAACAAAACAAACCTACTATGTAGTTTGTTCAGAAAAAAAAAATAATCTTTAATTACTTGATGGCGCTTTGTAGTTTTCAACAATATACAGAGAACATTCTGGATTATACCCATATTATTGCATCAAGTAATTTGGCTAAGATTTTTTTCTACTCTGAGAAATTAGGTCATTAATTACATTCACTTTGGAGAAGACAAGTTTTGGTCATCATATATACTTGAAAAACTCTTCTTTGTAACTGTGTTTTTTCAAAACAAAGTTTAGTTTTCAGTTACTGTGCAAAGATCTGAGAGGCAAAGACAAACGTCTAGGTCATAGTTGTTAAAATTTCTAAGTCATTAC
This sequence comes from Aramus guarauna, assembly GCA_013400195.1. Classification (NCBI taxonomy): domain Eukaryota; kingdom Metazoa; phylum Chordata; class Aves; order Gruiformes; family Aramidae; genus Aramus; species Aramus guarauna. The sequence continues at coordinate 643,593 of VXBL01006863.1, forward strand.
TTTTCTCTGATGAGAATAATCAATTAATTTCTGACAGTTATGGAAAAATATAGGAGAACCTGTAGTGACTCAAATACTTACAAAGGGAAATTATCTTACATACTTCCCATATAGATATATCCTATTCCGTGATAGTTTCAATAAATGTGTATTTGTCAAATTTTTCATTGTTAATAGCTGACACATTTTCTCATATCTGTGAAATAGTTATTACAAACCAGAAACTCAGTAAATCTATTCATTTATTCAGTGAATGAGTGTATATCATACATTTATACATGGGTGCAAATGGATACAAAACATTATTAATAAACACATTGTGTAAACTGTTTATAGTCATAGCATTACAGCCATGAAATCAGAATTAAAATTTTATTTTTTTAAAATATATTTCATCTGTTATGCATTGAATGGACCAGAACTAATTTCAAATGGCTGGTCTGAGAAACACTTTGTGTTCCATTCTCAGGGCTTTGCAGTCATCAAGTAGCTGCTTTTCCATTGCTGTCCTTTCTACCTTTAATTCTAACACAGACTAGAAATTGTGAAAAGATGAAGTTTAAAAGAAGAAAAATGGCCAATTTAACACCAGGCTTTGGAATTGCAAACACTAGTAGAAATAGCTTTTGTGTCACTTAGTAGATCATTTTCATTAGAAAGTAAACAACAGCAGCTGGTTCACTGGCTAGTTCCTCCAGGCCTCTTCCCAACTTCTTTCAGGTGACATGAAGAGATCTGCCTGATTTAAAAAATAAATAAATATTTAAAAAAAA